>JACDRQ010000336.1:0-79581 GCA_013841215.1 Hycleus cichorii | reverse complement strand
TCCTGAAAATAATCAAAATTCAGTAAAGAATGTAAATTTAAAAAAGAATGAACAAAAAATTAACAACTTTGCGTTTCTAATACACCAGATAAATCCATTTTTATAAATATCGAACTATAACTAACAATATAACTAATGTAACTAACAATTTACTATAACAAATGGTAAAATGAAGGTTCAGTTTAGGATTCAGTTACAAAAAATTGAGTAAATTAAATAAAAATTAAACTATCATTTAGTAAATTACCTACAATTTACTCCCGTTTATGATCATCAAAATTCGTCGATAATTTGATTATAAGAAATAAAATTATACAAATTGAGCCCCCTTAATCACCCTACCGAAATATACGTGTCCTTATAAAGTTTTAATCTAATCAAGCGTTCAAAAATCCGATGCTTCAAGGGCTAAAGCACTTGTCCGGAAAACGGCAGATCAAAGTTCGATTCTCAAATGGTCAATTATCTTTGTTAAATTGATACGCGATAATTGCGCCTAATTAATGACTTAATTATTAATAGTTAATCAAGATTATTTATGTAGCTCTTATAACGGATGATATTGAGAAATGTTCAAATTCCTTCGCAGGTTAAAATAATTTTGCTACAATTCTTCCGAATGGCAGAAAACCGCTTCACATCTGATAGACGAACATAATCGAACGGCAACGAATACGCGAATATTTGAAAGTTTAATATGCTCATTGTCGCTCGAGAGTGTTCGTTCGTCACATGTAGATCCGGCTTAAAACTCCTGTTATTAATTTAATTAATAATTGAATTAAAAGTTTAATTAAAATTCTACTAAAATGGTTATTTGCTAAATAAGAATGCCCAAATTATTGTTTATTATGAATAAAGTTAACATTTATTTTGGCTTTGGTGTCACATTTAAATCAGTACATTATACAAATATTGTTCTTTTTTTTTGTTTTAAATAACATCATCAACAATGATTATATAATTTTAATTTCTATCATTTATTACAATATTATATTTAGCCAAAAACAATCAATAATTTAGAAATAAAACAACGGAATTGATAAAGAAATTTACCAGTCAATGATAATAAAGCTAAGGTCAGGCACATATAAACATTTATATTTATAAAAAATCTATAGAAATGTGGGCTAATACTTAAAATTATGCCATAATTAACAATAAATATACAGCATGTCCGCTAATTAAATTATTTGAGTTAATTATAGACAAAAAAAAAACAGACATGCTGTATAACAAAGTGCCACATTCCAAAAATTCAGGAATCTTCAAAAACAGGAAAATGGACGTTTTTAATCTTATCCTTTTATATCCGTCTTGAAATTTAAGCCTCTTAAGCAACTGGGTTTTAATTTTCTGAAAAGTTGAGCTCGAATTTGAAATTGTCCTCCCATCTGAAGCAAAATTCTCTACCTTTCGTCTTCAAATTTTTACAATTAACAATGGAACAGAGATTAGACATTTATTGTATAAAAAAACTAGTTTCATCACTCCATTCATCTAAAGTCGGCCCAAACGAATCGTTAAAGAATTGATCGATTTCTTTGTACATATGCAGCAAGGATTTATGGCTAAAATCGTGGCCTTCATCCGGATAAATCTGCAAAAATTTCCGATAAATCATCGAAAAATTTGGCGAATTCGCATTACCAATTGTTGGAAGAGAACTTCAGCGTCAATTAGGGCTTTAGCGAAAATTAATGAATGTTGGGGTGTTATTGTTGTATCAGCGCTGCCGTGGATTAAAAGAAAATGGCGTTCGTTCAGATTACCAGCACGCATTGTTAAATCAGCGTTGTTGAATTCTTGTTGATGTTTTGTCGGAAAGCCCAAATATTTCTCAGTAAAATAAGAATCTGCGAACATGACGGGAGGTCAATTTTAAGCTTTTTTCAGGCATGCTTAAATTTAATCCACAGAAATTATTTATGAGTAATTCTGAATGGAATGAGAGTTACTATCAGGTGTTTTTCCTTCTTAGCAAAGATAAAAGATTCAAAGTTATAATAGACATTTTGAATAGCTTCCAATATTGTTTATGGGGGGTTTATTGCTTTTTGTTGAAGAAAATTTAATCAAATTTGAAATGACCGCTTAAGAGTTTACATATTTGGAAGCTGTTGAGCTCTACAGACTGCCAAAAGCAGAGATGTTGAATTAAAATTTTATATAGGAAGTCCTTTTATTTGACGAGCAGTCCAGAAGAGTTACTTTATCAAAATTTGAACCTTTTAGCTCATTTGAAAGTCGGTTAAAAACGGGAGAACAAATCAATGTTGAGAGTCTCTTTGTCCTTCTCACTTAACCAACTTTCAAATGAGCTGCAAAGTCCGAATTTTGCTAAAATGGTCTCCTGGATTTTTTTTATAAACTCTTGAAATATTTTCCAAATTACTCTTAACATAATAGGACTTCCTATGCAGTTTAGTTTAGCACCCCTGTTGGCAAACTTAGCTCTTCAAATCAAAGGATTATGGTGTTTAATCGCTTAATTTTTGGACAACCATCACAAATTTATTTGATCAAAACTCCCAAAAACAGTCTAAAGTAAGATCTGAAGCTGCTCTTTTGGTTTTTGATAGGAACTCCATCAATTTAGGATTAAATTCAAACACACCACAAATCAACGAAAATTCGGCCTTACTGTAATATTTCCAATTCGTTATCGGTGAAATACTAACAGAACAATTAATAACTTCATGGTAATCTTGTATTAACATCATTGCAGCGACATAACCACCATATCCTTTACCAATTGTACAAATTTTCGTTCTATCAATAAATTTGAATGTATCACGTAAATATGTTAAGACAGCTAATTGATCTTGAACTTCAATCGATCCAATACGATGTTGAATTTCACGCCGCATCCGTACGCCTTGATAACCCGAGCCACGTGCATCAATTGTTGCAACGATGTAACTCCGCGTACTGGCTAAATACCAGGGCCATGATAGTTCCCAACGTGCTGAAACAGTCTGGGAAGACGGTGATGCATCTCTACAATTATTCAAATTATTCTATTGATTGTTGTAGGGGGAAATAAATTACACTAAGAGAATCATCGGGAATGCAACCTCCTCATATTCACGAAGTACCGGTGGTAAGTACAGACGTACTTGTGCCTTGTAGCCGAATTCGATTTCCACTTGGATTGTTTTAATTTGTGGCGATGATAAATTGCGCACTTTACGTTGTAATTTTCTACTTGAATCTAATACAGTTAAACGTGTATTTGTTGCTGTTTCTACCAAAAATACAACTGGTATTTGTGGTCCCAAACACTCTTGTATGTAATATTTATAAGTTTTACTAAATATCACATTATTATAATCGCATTTGTAATCAACTAATAAACTATTGTTAATCATCGTTTCATTTATATAATAATAGTAATTATTATCCTGTGTGTACAGATAGGTGATATTTGGATCGATTTTCGGTTGGCAGGTCATACAAGTCCACGGTTGTGACGAATTTGTATCGCCGATTTTGAATAAATGCCGGACACCTGGAGCATTCTCGTTTGTCGCCAGAGCGTATCTGGAAAATGTCCAAAATAAGGATTTTCGTTGGAAATTTATAGATTTCTATCAAACATTGTATTTTCCGCTTGTCTGTTTTATTGGATCATTCAAAATGAAATATCGAACGATTCAAGAGAAGCTGCTTTAGCCTTTAACCTATCGAATCCTTAATTTTGTTGTTGTCTGAAAGTTAATAATGGCCGGTTGAAATGTTTCCCTTGTCGGGCATCTGTCTCAATGTCAGTAACGTGAAAAATTCATCCCGATTGCGGTTTGTAGAAAATGAGGACAACTTTGTTGAAATTGTGGAGTGTTTTTCACGATAAATAAGGCGGCATATGCGGGAATTTTGTTGTTTAAAGTTTATAATCGATATAATGGAAGAAATCGGTTTAAATTTCGGTCTGGGATAGAAATTAAAGATGGTCTCTTCAATTTTGGTTAAAAAAATTGAAGAAAATTCATGATTTAGCTTGAAAATCAACTAAAATTGACTGAATTTTTGATAATTTCCTGTCAAAGTTGACTAGAAGTCAAAAATTGAAGACAAAGCTTCAAAACTTCTTGAGCTCAAAAATTGTAATCACCTTTTACTAGTAAGAGTCGCATTTTATTTAATTGAAATCAGAAATTATCTAAAAATTTCTAAATTGTCTAATTAGCAAAACAAATTACTAGAAAATAGTGATTTATGAGAAAAATTGAGTCTTAGGGCAAGATTGGCTAAAAATTAATGATCGTAATTAGAACAAGAATGTTTCAAAGACCCAAATTTGGCTCTAAAGCAAACTTAGAGCTACTTGAATTGCCTCTTTTTAATTCTTCAAAATTATGACTCAGGAGAAAACTCTCTGAGGCTAATGATTGAATAAAACTGGAACTTGTACTCAAAAATTTTGCTCAAACGTTGTTCTTCGGAAAGTGAGGTCTTACGGTAAGAATGCCATTTGGTTTTAAAATAAAGCTCTTTGAATTGCCTCCTTTTTTTGTAAATAAAAATTGTAAAAATTAGAAACTCCATTTTTTAATTTTAAAACTACATTTTGAGAATTTAGCTTAAAAGTCGGTTAAAAAGCGTTAGTAAAGTGCCAAATTGTACAAAAAACCTATTGAACTCAAAAATTTTCCTAAAAATTCTTGCAATAACAGAAATTTGATCATATTTGGCAACATAAGCCGGAAATGTCTTAAAACTGGTCATTTTTAGACTTTATTTCCAAAATTGATGGCTAATACGAAAAATTTGCTACACCTATGATTTTCATATAAAAGATTCAATTTTCTAGGATCAATATTCAAAAAATATTAATGAGTGAAATTTGAACTAAAATTGCTACGCTGCTGTTCAGGCGATAAAGTTGTATTACAATAATTCTGACATTTATACTCACATTAGGTTTTTCGATTCATCCCAGGCCAATATTCGGCTCAATTCGAACGCCCCATGCGTTAATGGGATGACATTATTGTTATAAAGCAGACATGCATGCATATAATGGCCATTATCACCATCTTTAACCGGTAGCCGGACTAATGCATGGTTCCCATTATAAGAGAATACAGGATGGAATATCCGTTCTGACCAACCGATATGTTCCCTTTCAACATGAAACTAAATAGAACAAAAACGTAATAAATTCAATAATTAATAAGATAAAAGCGATTTGAATTGATTTACTTCAGTACAATTGTAATTGTTTTGCGATTTACATGTAACAATTACGGAAACGTTTTGATTTCGATTCAACCAGACTAGAGCAACGTTATTCTGGCCGTGGAAACTGGCGCTTGTTATATAACTACCAATTTCTACACTGTTTGTCGGCTTTAATTCGACTGGAAATAGATATTTTGGTCGTGTCAAATTTACAATCCATACAGTCACTTCAGGATTTGGACTTTCTACCTACAAATATTCGGTTATAGAATCGACTTTATTTTATAGAAGAAAACATACGATCGGATAGCGGAATCTCTTGACTTGTGGATAAGTTGTTTTCGGGTTTCCTGTATCGTACCAAGGATAACGATATTCACCAACTAGACTATCATTGAATGTCAAATAGAGCAAATAGGAGCTATCCGGCGAGAACCAAATCGTATGTGAGGTCTTCAAAATTTCGTTCTCATACAACCAATCCGGTATACCGTTAAATTGAACATTAATTCGACCTGTACTGGTTATACGACAAACTAAATCTTTCTCAACTTTCGGTTTATAATAAATATCGTTATCGTGTACGAAAACAATACCGGTACCGTCCGGCGACCAAGTGGCGTACTGTAAAAACGGCGCATTCAAATCTAATTCTTTCGGCGATAGAGGCTTCCGTACTCTGTAACGTTTTTAACAATTAAATTTGATTAATTATTCGTTTCAATATCGAAAAATCAAACCTTGTCTGTATCTCGTAGATGTGATATTTCGCCAATTTCGTATATTTGTAGGTTTTTGTAACTTCACTTATCAATAAAACGTATTTTAGGTCGCTTGATATTTTAAAATCAACAGCTGAGTAGAGTCGCTATAATCGAATATTAGAAACGTTTCCAATTTCATTAATTAAAACCGATTTTAAAAGGCAAATTGTAGCAAAATTCCACCGTTATCAAATATAATTGAATCGAGTGGGAATGAAATTTAAATTCGTATTTAACTAGCTCTAGGAATCCTTTGGATTCGCATAGATGTTAATTAGAATTGCATGAATTAGATCCAATTAAGAGAACAATCAAGTAGAATCGTTAAGTGGTACTAATTGTAGTGAAATCAATAAAGGATTTTAATATTAAAGGAATTTTTGTTCCGATTGGAAGCTTTAACTTGCAAATTGTAGTGTTGAATAACTTAAATTCTTCGAAATAGTTTCACAAAGCTGCATCTCTAGAGAGTATACTAAGAGCATTAGGCGGTTGAGTTTAATGTTGCCATCTTCAGGGACTTTAACAGTACAACAAGCTTCTAATTTCCAGATTTATGTTGCCTAAAACTTTGCCTTTATGCTACTCAAGCAATTTTATAAATACTTTAATTGAATTGAAGCCCAGAAACGAGCAAGCCTTAAATATCAAGAATTATGTATTCTAATAAGTCCAATAATAGGATAGAAATAAAAATTAGAATTATTTCTGATAACAAAGTATTCAATTTTAAGGCAACCACTCAGAATTGTATGTCTGCTTATAGTTTATAGCCGACAGTTTAAGCAAGATTGTCATGAGAAATACAAATGGTAGGCTTTTACGATCGTGCCCATAAAATATGAGTTTTATGTTTTCAGGGGATGATATTCGTGAAGATATCCGGAGGGTAACCGTTTTCATTTTAGGTTTCATTGGAGAAATCGTGGAATTTTGCCACAATATTTCCATAAAAATATTTATACTCACAAATGTTGAATTCGTCATAATTACTTTAGTTGTTAAATTATCGGCATTATATAAAGTGACACCCCCATATTCGTCTCTATAAACGAATTCGGATTCTGAAATCAAAGAAATCACCCCTTTAAGCCTCGAAATATTATAATTATCCCATATCTTCTGGCTCATTAATCATGATAATAGTGGCGGCAAGATAACCGAGCAAAACTAGAGAAGATCCACCGTTGTCTACAGACAGGCAATAGAAATATATTTTATAAGTAATCGATAAGGTTGCCATGCCAACGGGAAGCTGTATACCGTCAAACTTTCAACGTGAAAACATCACGCAAAAGCCTCTAAACTTGTGCTTGTTTGACTTGTTTATTTGTTTGTTAATCAAATTAGAAGAATTCTAGAATTAATTTCGAATTCTTCAAGAAACTTCGTATTTTCATGATTTTATAGCTCGATTGGATTTTAAATTTAAAAAAAAATCGTTTATTTGCGTATTTGTTTACATGTCAGGTTGTTTTGCCAATATTTGATTGATTATCCCAGTCAGTGGCTGTCCCATTAAATTACAAATTATTGATCGGTTTGTTCGAAATTTAGGCCACATAACAAACGGATTAATATTTGTTTTTTTTATAAAAGAAACTCAATTATAAATACCTGAAATCCAGGTACCGTTAAATCGGGCTATTGGTGGTAGTTTAATGAAGATATCCTCTAATGTTGGCTTATTGCCACGTGTCCTAGGTCCTTCTTCAGGCGGTGAAACTAAGACAATACTGAAAACGATTAGGCCAAGTACGGCGACAATGACTAGAAGGGCGATAAAGATGCCACGCCAATTCCGTTCGCTCGGCGAACTGGCCACCAATTCCTGCAAAACAAATAAACAAATTATCCAATATTAATCACAGGAAATTTTATTTAAATTCGATTATAAACAATTTACCTCCACATAAGCATAAGGGGCGGCTATTGTGACTCGTGTAGGGCTTTTTGGGTTAATTTTAACCGATTTCTCTTCAGTTTTCGTTTTCGTTTCTACCGTCATTTTAGTCTCCATAAAACCGATTTTATTGTCTAAATCGATTAGTATCGGGATTTGTTTATAAATTTGCTCTTTAATTTGATTATTGCTTCTGTTACGAAAATAAAACTAATGGACACTTATCAATCTACGCCGCGATTTGGCGCAAATTCCCGTTAAAGCACATTTATTTACATCAACATTAAACATTTAAGACACTTTCGTATTTACTAGAACGGCTTATAAAATAGGAACAATTTCCCAATATAACAACATTGAGCTTATTTTCTAAAATATAATTTCTATTCTTACATCAAAAGCTTCTCTAAAATTCCCGCTACAATAATCACAGCAATATTACAAAATTTAACCACGAAAAAATTCTACAAATTAGTTTTTCCGTTTTAAAATCGTCGAAAATAACGTTACGATGTATACGAAACAACTGAAACACCCGGACTGGCGGTATCTACAACTACGCTTAAAAGCTCCAATGGCAAGTCCCAATACTGAAGCCCGACTTACAAGACTAAAATTAACCTGCCCTATTTTCATGGAAATCCAACAAATTTCCATCCGTTTATTTGTCGGGATTTCTTGAGTTATAAATTCGAGTTAATTTCGGCTTAATTTAGGGACGGTTATTATGGAACAGGTGTGAAATTGACTTCGCCATCAATTCCCCAATTATTTCCAGTCGATTTCATTTATTAAACAATGGATCATTGAATTTCCACAACAATACTTGAATTTAATTAAATTCATACTAATTAACGGTAAACAATTCTGTGTTAATTGTTATTATTCTACAATTTTTGAGCTTTTACTTTGTTTACAATAACTACCCATTAAAATAATAGCGAATTTACAATAAAAGCTCTAGGTTCTGGAATTTAGAGCGAGCTTTATATTGACCGCCATCTAGCGTCGATTGTAATAATTCAGTTTTTGATCACGAGAGGGTAGTTTCCTTTTTATAATTCAAAAAGCACCACTTTATCGTTAATTTCTTCATTTGTTGTAGCTTTACAGAAACTCGCACTAAGCTTCTTTTTTTTAATGATAAACACACATGGGAGAACTTTCGATTCAAGAAAGAATCCCCGTTTGTTGGTATGTATTTATATTTGGATAAAAGCACGACCTTTTTTTTTAACCGAGCTTTTAAAGTTTTGTTGATAAATACCTGTCGTTAGTGTTGGATTATAACGGAAGTAGAGCGCTTGAATGTTGATAATTTCGGTTTATTGTGGGCGGAAAATTCAACGGAAATGTTAGAATTTGTGAGCTGAACCGAATGGTTTTGAACTTTCTTGAATAAAGCGTTTGCTTTATTTGCTATCAATTCAACTGTCGAACTATACCCGGCGGCAGAAAAGAAACTGGCATCTAAATCGAATTATTTTGTCGTAATATTCGTAATATTAAAATTTCTAACTTGAGAACTTCAATTTTGGCGATAAATTGGGAATATGGGTGTCTATAATCCATTTTTTAAGGGGTACAAATTGAAAATCTCTAGTTTAACCAATAGGAATTGAAACTTTTGAATTGCGCGCGTCAAAAAATGGGTTGGTAGCGAAACTCACTGTTGTTGTTTCCTTAATTTCTAACCTTACTGCTCCAAACTTGGTTGACGCCATTTATCTGTGTGTTTTGTGCCGGTATTTCGAAGAATTGGTTATTTATCTGTACAAAAAGTGTTATTTTTTCTATTTTAGTTTTATTTAAAAGAATGCGGTCAGTTTCGATGTTTTAGCGTACTTTTACTTGCATGTCTTGCTCCATATCTGTTAAAAATTGTAAATTATCCAACTTTTATGGTTGGCAAGTTGAGTGGGCGAGTTCTTTTGTCGAATATTACCACAAAATAGTTGGACTTATAGCCAGTTTCTTATTTGCTGTCGTCGGCTGTACAATCGAGTATTTCTATAGAGTTGCAAACTGTACGCTGTTCACAAAGATGATAACTTTCTTAGCTTCTTCGTTGAACAAAATATAATGTCGACTAACTTTAAAGTTGATATAAGTTTGTGACTCTTGTCCAAATTGGTTGTGTTAAAAGAAAACATATTTGGAACTAAATCAAATCAATGACAATTTAGGAGTTGTTTCCATTTCAACAATTCTTTTGAGCCGGATTTAGCGTTTAACACAATAACATTCCCGACAATCTTGTTGGCTTTTGAAGTCTCTATAAGCCTTCTTCAAATAATTGCATCAAGTAAATTTCGATATGAAATTTAACTGAAAACCACGCGGAAATTTCGTATTATAAATTCAATAAAATCTAATTATAACCGAGTTTGGTTGGATCACTTTTATTAACGTTAATCTAATCATTTTTTAATATTCTTACAGGATAAAATTGACGATACCTCATAATTTATCTCTTGGAAACTCCAATATTGGACAGGAAATAGCCTCTAGGAGTTCTTATAGCAATTTCCTGTGTTAACTAATTCGAACGAGTCTAGCCATTAGTGAAAATTTCACCGATTTTTGAATAGAATCGAGAAAAATTGGAACATCATACCGATCGTAATTGCAATTTCGACGCCCATTCAATCGGCCGCTTCATAAATTGATTTCGTGCTTTCATCTATCAGTTCCGAATTAAAATCCTCAATTCTCTGTTTCATTGTAAAAAATTTGCAGATTCTATTCGGTAGTAGAACGATTTGGTCTAATTTTAGAATAATTTAATTAAAATTTGAATGAAATTCAAGTAATTACCTCATTCCTTTGATCTTTCTTGCTGACTCCATGTCCACCTGTACCTGTACTTTGGACCGTATTCATTCTTGATCATAAAGAACATCAATAAGGGGTTCTTTTTACTAGAGAATTAGTCACTAATGTACCTCATCAATAGAATTCTTTGTAGCTATTTAAGGAAAAATTAATGGCGGAATTATCAACCCTTTTATAAAATAAATATTAATAATATTAATATTCATAAAGGGGTTGTTTTTAGGTTAAAAATAGGGTGATTTATTTCATATCCAGTCCATATTCGCGTGTTACAATGGATTCTAATTTAAATTAGAATTGTTTCTTGTTTGTACGTTTTTTTCGGTGTTTTTATTTGAAACGGAAACAAGAAAAAACGTGTAATTCGTTGTGACATTTTCAGTTATTTTCATCTACAAGAGCCGCTAATTGAATTAGTTTTCCAAAGCGTAATTAAACAAGTTTACAACGTCGTCGTATAAGCGTTTCGAATGCTTCTTAATCAAAATTGAAGTATCATTTTTTCCCGATTATTTAACGACAAATTTCCAATTTACTTTCAAATATTAAATATCACCCTTTTTGTGTGTATGTCTGTAGTTAATATAAATATTAGTGGACTATTAAGGGAACGTTGGACGTTACTCTTGTCTTGTAAACGATATCATTGTTTACACGCCAAGATTAAAATATAGCAAAGTTGGGGTGTNGGGGTGGATTTTGTCGGATTTTATGATGAACTTTTCTAGCATAATGTTGTTATCAAGCTGGCGAATTTTATTAACGTAAATGAATACCAAATACTTCATTAATCGTTGATTATTATTCTTGTCGTAGAATGGAGAAAAAGTGAGGATTTCCCTTTAATTTTTCACTCTAAGATCAAGTCTTGGGGTTGAAAAGATCATTTCCAACAACAAGGCAAGAATACTATTGTTTTGTAAAATTTTATGGAAATTCTTAGGGGTAGACGATAAAATTAAGGCAGCCGACATTATAAATTGGAAGAAATTCCAATTCCTTCGAATATTCCCCGAATTTTAAGACTTGAATGTTTCAGTTACCACCCCAATTACCTCGCCAAATGTAAGCTTTAAGTTGGCGTTAAAAAGACGTTTGGAATTTTACCATCTGAAAATTCCTTAGCTATTTATTGGAAATAAATTAAATCGGAGGAAATTTTGAAAAAATATACTTCTAGATTTTTGTCTATAACTCAAAATTTTCTAAATATTTTCCGGTAAGGCTCACTTCTGCAGCTCAAAATGCTCTTTCCAACGAGCTATAACACTTTATTTTAGAGTGAAAAATAAACGAGAAATCGTCTATCAAATATTTCACTTTTTCTAACGAGTTGTAGTCAAGTATATTTATTTTCCTTTACATAGTAAAGATTCAAAACTCTGTATTTTATTCAGGCACTCTATTTGCTAATTTTAAACGAATTCAACTTCTATACAGGGTAAAATTTACCCTAAGAAACGAGAAAACTTACATTATTCCGTATTGATTTTAATCTCAATTGCTCACTTTTTCCACTAAAAAGAACTTGTTGCTATTAGATATAAGACCGAATCTGACTTGAAACTTCAATAATATTCAACGAATTTTCCGAATATTTCAATTAAAATTGTAGACGTTTGTTTGAAAAATGATTGTCATTTACCGATTTCCAAAATTCAATCATTTTATCGATAAGATTTACGATATTATTGATATTTCTCAAAATTTGAGATTGAAATTATTATAACGAAACAAATCCTCTTATTGTCTACAGGATAATCGAAGCTTAAGGTTTCATTCAAGTTTCAGCATCGAATACGCTAACTAATAAATCGTAAGACAGAAAGATTAGGACCGTTGCAGTGGCGGAATCTTGGGAATGAATCGAACGATTAGGGAACAAATGGAGTGACAAGTTGGAAATTTAGATGTAGACGCTGGGGGATAAAACCAATGTAAATAATAGAAGTGCCATAACCGAAACAGATTTTTCTTAATTTGTTTTAACGGAAATAGAACAGAAATAAAAAAGAAATGAATTAAAGGGTACTTGCAATAAGATTGTCGTTTATTTTCCCGAAAACCAGAAGCTTATCGGGAAATTTATGAGAGATTTGGGAGGTTTTCCAATTTGCTACATACCGCGAAACAATAATTGAAAAATTGATGACATTCACTAAAATATAGGAGGAAATATGGAAAAATCTTTAAGACACATCAGATAACTCAAAATTTAATCAGAATTTTCCTTAAAATGCTTCTCCTAATCAGATAAGCGAGATAACGATTATAAAAAATTAGCAGTTTTCGGATATCGATTTAAAGTAATGTAAGTCCTCGAATTTCTGTCAATTTTTTAGAAAACTAACAAACCTACCAGAAAATTTGTTGAAATTTCGAAAAATTCATTAATTTCTTATAAACTTTAAAAAAAATTTGGTAATATTTGTTGTTACAACGCAAAATAGGGCAGTATGAAGAAAAACTACCTAAGATTTTCCGCTGTTACCCCAAATTTAATAGAAATTTCCCCCAAAAAACTGCCCTAGATGCCCCTTAGATTCATTTTCTTTCTAATTTTTCTTTCTAAAATCTTGCAAAATATAAATAAATATATTCTTTAATCATAAATTAATTTGATAACAGAACCAGAAACAACTCGTAAATCTTGTGGAAATTCCGTTGCTAAACTAGAAACAGAGATCCGCAAATCTAGCAAATAATTTCGAATACATCCAATAAAGTGACTAAATTTGAAGAATAATCGAAAAAGTACTTTCTTTGCGGTAACTTTAGGAATTGGCGTCTAAAAATGGTGGATGCGCCAACACTACAGCACTTTAGGGCGCTCCCAAATCCAATACACATTTCTGCTTGATCAGACAAGACTACTGATCAAAATTGTCGCTGAATTCAATAATACTGAAGCCGAAAACAAATATTAGTCGAGAATTATTCTCATTTCTTGGCTGCTTTTTTTAGTAATAGCAAATTATTAAGGCAAAACGTAGTTTGAACTTTAATTTTTAAAAAACGAGTAAAGTGTGAAATAAAAGAGAAAAGTCATTAATTAACAATGATGAAAGGAATATAATGTTGAAAGCTCCACAACAGAATCTAAGGCGTTGTATAAAGAATGGTTATTTGACTGGAATGCTATAGAGTTTAGACTTTTATATTATAAAACTTCTCAAGAAACCGGGATTTGAAAGCCTACATTTCCAAGGCAAAAAGTTCTATTTAGATATTTCTTTTTCATGTTAAAGTTATAACTCAATCTGGCTACTTTTCAGTCTATTTCCACTAAGTTTACACGAAATAAAAATCCTATTAACGAGCTGTGTAAATAACAATTTGTAATGAGCTTGATAATCGATAAACGTCCCACTTGATGGATTAAAATAGTTGACGGGATTTGTGTTTATCATAAAATTATAATTGTGTGGTTTCAATCGAGCTGAAAAGCGATCAACTAAAGCTTATTAACCACTAATAGTGGTGAAATTAACTCGAAAACTTACAAATCTATCGTCTAATTCGAATTAGTCTACCGGATTTCTGCATTATTTTATTGGCAGATCGTTTATTCGATTCGGGATTATTATAATTAAACAAACAATATTGAAAATTTGTTGGCTGCAAATTGTAATTTGAACTTTATTACTATTTCTGACTAGTTTAAATTGAATTTAGAATCGGTTATCTCTATAATACAAATCGATTTATTATTAATTTTGTTGTAATTTTATAGACGATTTGTTTGAATATGGAAATTTTCAATCATCGACTCTAAATTCAGTTTGAATGAAATTATAAGAATCTTCAACGTTATTGCTTTATTCTATCGAATAAAATCAAACAAAATCGACAACTTATTTAGCTTTCATCAAGATTGATAGTCGTACGTTTTGAAATAATCAATCAATTGTGAATAAATCCATTGAAATTCAATTTTTCTGCATATTGGTTTTGTTTTCGCCGAAATTGTGTGTTATTCCAAAAAATTCACACTTATTGTTGTGTTAAGTTATGTTTTATTCATCAAAGACCAGCATCATTTAATATTTTTGTAATTTAATCTTAAAAAGAAACGTGACTTGGAAAGTTTATTTGTAATGCTGTATAATTCGTTGTTGATTGTACATAGGGGAATTTTTCGATGCTAATTGAATTGTTAATAAACATTCTGGAATTTCGAAAACTGTCAACTGAACTTGACAAGTTGACAACGAAAACTGCCCGAGTGAATCTATGACTGATTTCGCTACTAATACGAATTCGAATTGGTTATGGATTTCGATCATGTCACGTCTTGTTCCTTGTCATTTCTAATACAGATCGGAGTTGTAATCGTATTCCGTATACCACTCCAAATATTTTACAGTAAAGCCCGACTTTGACAGCCTCTTTTTCAACAACAATAACAAACTAATTCGAAGCAATGAAAACTGAAGCTTCCTCAATTACCAAACCTCCCGTGTGATTGATGTGTACGAATTGCCTCAAATCGTTTCTTACACTGGATTAGTTACTAGACTATCGATTCGTCAATGTATTTTAAACCAGTCGAATTGCAATTATTCGAAAATAATTGATATTGCCGGAAACACGTACGCTTCGATCAGGGAATAACAAACTTTTATCAAACCGTTGGCCCCTTGATAGCTCTAGAAAACCGAGTAAGAGCGCTAAAAATGGAATAAAATAAAACACGAAGCGACTCTTATAGAATGGGGCGAATATCTTAAATCTTCTTGCCGTCCATATAATTTATATTTCTTTGACTTTCAAGCGTATTCCAAGCTACCTCTCGACCAAATTCAATAATGTCGTGTTTGTTTTGTCGTTTAAATTCTCATTTTTCGCCACTATTGTATTTTAGATTGTACAAATCCTGATCTATTTTTAAATTTAACATGTAAAACGCATATTACGGTGATTACACCGGTTTTGATTGATGTATTTGTTAGTGAATAAATGTAAAAAAATAGCGGATGCAGTTGAAATTTTAATTTAAACGTATATTTATTCAAAATGACAGCGTGATACGAAATTAGTTGGAATTTATGTGCAATATTGTTAATGAAACTTTAGATTTTTCCATGTTTAACTGACAATATCGACCCAATCCTGAATTATAATAGAAATACGTTTTTCACACCCAATTTCAAGTCCCTCTAGTATTGTTTTATTTAAATAACAACAATGAAATCATTAAACAACTCTATAACAGCTGGAATATAGAAAGTTATGATAATCTTCTCAACATTAATTTATTTTAAAATAAGCTTACTCCATTGTATATTTCACAGTGTTGCTAATTTATAATGTACGAGATTTTATATTTATTTTAAAGTTTTCTCGAGTACTCGTTAATCATGACACTATACCATTATTTTTTGTTTTATTCGAAAAGTTTTGATATTCTAGCAAAAACCTAGCCGATGTATTGTTTAATAAAGAGCTAAAAATAGTTTTCAATTTCGATTGCTATCTGAAACTCGCTAAATTCTCTGTTAAAACTGCGATCATGAATATTATAAACGAAATTAAAACTAAACAATATAACTACAAAAAGAGTAAAAATAATTTCTAATTTTGGTGCAATTATTGTGCAAATTTGGTGGAGGCGCCGGGTAATTTTAGACTCGATTTGGCCGGTAGTTATCGTATAAAATTCACCTATTACAGTGATTGTGATTAGAAAAAAAGCAAAAATAAGTTCCAATTATAATTGTGCAAATTTGGTGGAGGCGCCCAACGATTTTCGACTCTATTTGTCCGGTAGTTATCTTTTAAAATTCACCTATTACAGTGATGTATTGCGGTCTAAATTCCTATATCCGGACTGGGATTGATCTATTTTAAATATGCCAGACGAATTATGTCGTTGCATACTTAGTAGGACTGTTTGCATTATGCAAAATATGCAGTATAGAGCGCTTGATTTGCACAACATCTCAATAGAGTAGAATTTTTAATTTCAACACTCATTAATTCAGTTCAAATAACGCAGAATAGGTGGCTCATTAGAAAAAATCGCAAAATCAATATAGTTGTTGTTATAAAAGACCAAGAGCCCTTGATAGGTACTTGAATAAAACAAAAAAAAAACTGATACGGTGGATTGCGGCGAAATCAAAGCTGCGAAAATACTGACAATGAGAGAGCTTGAAATAAGACACTAGGACTAGATCAAAACACTTGTGCTAATTTATGGATACTAGACATGAACAGGACGCGCCTAAGAGCTCCTAGTTGTTTCAATATAATGAATTTAGCACAACAAAGGCAGAATTATTTTAATATTACAATTTAACTGGACGTTAAACAACGAAATCTGGACAAGACTCATGTTGTAATTCAACAAGAGAGGAAATTGTACGCTTTAAACTATCCAACAAATACATTTAGAACTGAAATAGGGTGCATTACAGTGCTTTTCGAGTATGTTCGAGTATAGTTTCAACCGGAAAAATAAAGACTATCTCAAATAGTTGTGGTTATAGTTTAAATATCCACCGAATATAGTGGGAACTAATCTAATTATTGGAAATTGTCTTACTTTATCCAGTTTAGTGGGGAATAATCACGATAAGCTTTACAACTATTTTGCAATAAGACTTTAATCCGTTGCTGAGTTTCAAACTAATTCGTATGCTTAGACGTTTACAAATTTACAAATTTCGATGATAAATTTCGAACACAAACACTCATATAGGTGTTGTACTAATACTGGAAAATGGGCCATTTATTTTCGGCATCTCTACAGGCACATTATACGAACATCTGCAAGACTAAATTGGTATCATAGACTTTATCACAATGATAATAATGTTAAGAAATGTCGGCGTATTTTCGACAAGAATAAACATTCAAATTTACGCTTTTCTACAACTGGAGCGTTGGAAATTTGCCCTTTTCCGGCTCGAAATGCACAATATACAATTTTCGAATAATGACGATTTTATTCATTAATAACGAATAGAAATCGTTTACTGTATTTTTTTCTGCTTGAATTCTTAG
Organism: Hycleus cichorii; assembly: GCA_013841215.1. Classification (NCBI taxonomy): domain Eukaryota; kingdom Metazoa; phylum Arthropoda; class Insecta; order Coleoptera; family Meloidae; genus Hycleus; species Hycleus cichorii. The sequence goes on along the minus strand of JACDRQ010000336.1, from coordinate 61,887 downwards.
AGAATTCAAACTGTTCTTTGGCTCTATGCCATGCTTTCTGAACAAAAAAGCGAAAAAAATACCAAATATCGCCACAATATTTATACGAAACACATTAAAAGATATTTATTTCTATCGATACGCCTTCGAATAAAATTTAAATCAAATTCAAGCGCTGAAAATTTTCCAAAAATTAACACACTAATAATAATGGAAGCATCTATCTTGTGATATTGGTTTCGGTGGAAATTCCACACGTTGAATTCTCAAAACCGAAATTACCGCAACCGTTCCCAATTGTCGCATTACAACAAAAAAATTCCAACAAAGTGTTGAAGGAATTCATAAAAATTGCGTGCTAATTGGATTTTGGTGTAATTGATGGGGCCATTGTCGGTAATTATGACCGTAATTCTTGGATGAAAACGGGGAATATTTGCGATAAATTTAGATTATCGGTCGATGGTAATCGCGTTTTTTTAACAGATTTTAGTTGAAATATTTAAACGGTGGACGTAATTTTGTGTTTTTTGTAAAGTTTAAAAGGGTTGATATTATCATACCAATTTTGTTATCAATGCATTGATGAGGCACAATTAACTGCACGATCACTAATTTGATAGTAGAGGAAATTTTGAACAATACAGATGGAGATTGCGAGATGAAATGTGCAGTAAAGCTGAGTGAAGAGAGTGGTGCGCGAGCTTTCAGATCACATTCAACACTACGACACGTTGTTTGTCGGACTTGTACTGCGGCTACAGATCCAGTCCTCTCTCTTGGTACTTCTACTGATATGTAGGCGTGGTGTAACAACATTGTCGAAAACCGATAACGTATCCCATTCGGGATAATAATCAAAATCTTAATCGAATAAACATCGTCAAACAAATGGCCACAATTACACATTAATTAAACTCAACATCGAAGAGACTTTACCAATAAATAACCCATAAATACCCTGATTCATCTAGATTTACAAATCAAATAATGTAGAGAATCAACAAATTGGACTTGTGTCAGCTGAATTTTCGCAAAATAGCCCCATTTGGATCATCTTATGGAGCTATAAAGTTTAATTAAATTTGCCCGACAGCTGAACCGGCCCGGGTCACAGTTGTCTAATTTTTTATCGTTGTTGCAATTTTATTGTTTAATCTTTTTTGTTGTTATTTTACAGCAATATCGGAAGCCTGTTGATTTGGTCACATGCGCATTCTGGCATCGAAATTGCGGCAATGTCGCCATAGAGACGGCGTCAGGTGGGCGTGCTTGGAACACATGTTAAAAAGCGTCGCGACGCTACCACCGCCATCTAGTTACGAACATCGAAATTCGAACAAATTAGGGAAATCTCCAGAAGGTTTGTAGCCTTGATGCCGTTGCGAGCTTTCATGCGATAAGAGCTTGAATAATAAATACGAATGAGAGACAACAGTTTGAAAAGTTAAACTAAATTGGGATCGTCAGTTTAATGTTTTGCTATATTTAAGGGGGTTTTTGTTTGGGAAACATCACCGAAGGCAATTCGTTTAGATTCCTTGTTTATTCAAATCCTACTTTTTCTGTTCCCTTTTTTCCAAACAAGATAAAAGCGGTACATTTACAATGATATATAGAAAGATTGAAGGACTCCCTGTAAATCCCATTAATTCCCAAGAGTCCTCTATTTGTGGATTACGGTTCACATGAGATTATTTATGATAGAAATTTCATTTACACGATATATGTGGTAGAATAAACAAAATTCTTCGAATTCGATTCCGGCGATATTTCTGGAAATAAACGTTCTCGATTCTTAAGGCGGTAAATGCGCCAATACAAGCCCTAAAAATAAACAAATTTAATGTTTATCAATCAATAAAAACGTAATTAAAAGGGGATCGAAAGGAAACGGGGGGTACTGATCAAATTTTTAAATTAACAGTCGATATTTGTGCGAAGAGATCGGGCATCAATTATCATCTCTAGAACGTTCCTTAGAAATACGACTTTTTCCCGGTAATTCCCTTGAATTTACGCAAATCAATGAGGATATTGAATCTTCTGATGGTCTTAAAGTAGCGAAATGTCGACCGTTTTCAAAATAAAACGATATTTATTTTGGTGTTTTTTTCATCGGCATTCAATCAATTTTCGCCTTTGATGTGCTACGCTCATTTATCGCTAGCGTCATTCCGAGCACGTTTCTTCAGTTCCAATTCGAATCATGCCATCAATCCAATGATATTCTCGTTTATTTAGGGAATATCAACAAATTTAATCATTTTCCTCTAAAATGAATTCAATAATATAGCAATTTTTATTGTAGTTTTGATTGAAGTCTATAGAAGTGGAAAATCTACTAAAATAGAGAAACGTTGGCAACTTACTTGTTCATTGAATTTTCAACCAACTGTAAACACTAAACTGTTCACAATTCGTTTCTATTCTATCGCCTGTTTATTGTCGGCTACTTTGGATAGAATTTGAATTACTTTTAATGAGAAAAAGTTAACAATGAGCAAAAAACAATCTCTTCAACAGTTTGAATATTCCGTCTATTGTTGAATTTTCTAGTTATTCCCAAGTTCTCCTCTTCGGTATCTTTTTGGCAATACGAAATACAAGGGTGCAGAACCAAAACTAGACTCTTGAGATCATTTTAGCAAAATTGAAGTCTCGTAGTTCATCGGAAAATTAGATAATGTCGCGGCTAATAAATTTCGCCAACTTCCAAATGAACTACAAAGTCTAGTTTTGCTGCATCCACCTTTAAGGGTCAGTTTCTAGAACATATAGAACCGATATAGAACCAATAGTTATGGATTCTACAAGGTTGTAGTATCGATAAACTCGAGATCTGTTTCTGAAAGAGAAATAACGGTAGATCCAACAACGACAAAAGACAATTTAAAACGGCGCACAGAGAGATGCGTTACAATTGCAAAATGAACTGAGCATGCGCTCACTACTTATAGGCTCGCTAATTTAGAGAATCTACAACTCCTAGCGGGTCTTTCAGAAACTGAAATTGACACTTTATAGAATCGATAGCCTTATAGAACCGATATCTATCGTTTCAGAATCCCTTACAAGCATTCAAGTTTTAGCTCAGCACCCATGTATTGGAAACTTCACTGTTCCAATTCCTGTATGTTTTATTGATAATTCTCTTGATTTTCTTATTTGAATCCATCCAGATTCACAACTTAGACTTCACGTTAAGCAAATATCGATACATGGATGTATTTATGTCCGCCAGTGGTAATTGGAGTGTTTTTCGAAGGGTAAAATAACGAGTTCGTTAGTTTTACAATTTCGATCATTACTGAACCAACGCACACAGATGATGAGGTATAATCGAATTTGTTTATGCAAACGACAGGTGTATGAAATTTGCATTTTTTACCATCAATGTTATTGTATTCAATTATTGACGGATAGTCGATTACAGTTTTTTCTGTCTTTATCGGTTCAATTTGTTTGTGTGCAGTCGAAAGGGCTGAAAATTTAACAAACACGACGTAATTTGCATGTTTTTATTTTGTTTGTAGGAAACTAGAAGTAAACAAACAAAGGGCGTGTCGAGGACTACGTTATTGACTAATAATGTTGTAACACAATAGAGTAGCGAGAAAAATTACAGGATAAATCACTCAAAAGTGTATTGTTTAAAGTTAAATCCTATAAAGGGTCGAGAAAGGACGTTTTACCAAAAGTTGGGCCCCCTAGTTTACCGGGAAGTGGGTCAAAAACGCTTATTGGACAATGTCACGATTTTCACCGATCAACTATACACGTAAAACGATTTTTCTTGCTTTGTGACCTGAAAATTACCAGGAGTTATCTTTGAATTGTGCACCCTGTATTACGGGGCTATAATTTAATACTATTGATTTTAACGATTAACATATTCAAATATTGAATCATTTAATTCTAGATAATAGTTTCAACTAAATCAAATCGTCGTCTCATTAATACCATTGTGAATTCTCATTCAATACCAATAGAATAAAATCTAAAAGTCCGGTCAAAACCGGGTGTTTTTATTGAAAGCTTCATTTACGATAAAATCGGGGCGAATTGAAAGTCTCAATGTGACGTTTACTAATTAATGAAATGAGAACGTTGACGTTGAAACAATAGAAATTAATGGAATGAAATTTCACATTACATAGAAGATCGTGGAAACACCGGAAATGTGTAATTCATTTGAAATTTAACATTGTTTTTAAATAGTGGAGCGTAAACTACAGTGATTGATCAACAATTAGCACGAAAAAGAATAATCTATTTTCAAAATCGACAATTGTTTCAACTTCTTCCAAATCTAATCTATTATCGTCTGTCAGCTAGATCGCACTATCAAAATGTTCGCCCATCTATCTTTCAATAGTTCTACAACTAAGATACATTAACCCGCTTATAATGTTGTCAATTTGGCAAATAATGGCATTAATGTCAGAATTCGTTGCGCAATTTTGACGAAAATACGCAAATCTCTTATTTACAAAAGAACGAGTGAAGCTTTTCAATTTGCAGACTGATCGTTGATTGGAAAATAACAGAAAAAACGTATTTTATATAAATTTACTGATTTACGGATAGAGTCACGTTGTTTCATGAAATCCAGCGTTAATCAGAAATCAATCAATTTTTCAGAGACGGAAATCAAATTTGATTGTTCATCAACATATATCGGTAGTTTGATTACCGCAAATTCAGTTTCGGTTAATTTAGACACCACTTAAACCGTGAAGTGGGTATCGATTATCTTATTAGTTGATGATATTAAAAGCCTAGTCACCGAAATCTTGGTAAAACAGCCAGGGAATTGTTGGATATTCTACAATGGAGCCTGAAAAAAGGATGATCGATAGCTGGGGGAAGGTATTTCAAAAGGAGAATATAATGAGATTCTTTAATATCGAACAAAGTTACCATTTGACTGCGTTATAAAGAAGTGACACAAATCAAAAGGTGTTCAATAAGGGGCTTGAACGTATCGCTTTCATCTTTCACGCTCGTTTCACAGAATTCGTGTGATAGGAAAGAGATTTTACAAATAATTCTATAAATAGGCGCAATTTCCAGCCGAACACCCACTGATTGTTATTAACCAAATTGGAAACTTGATAACCACTCTAAAAATTGTCAATGATACAGGAATAACGCTTCAAATTTTCGTCTGAAATATTCGGATAATCGAATCAAATTCAATTCAATTATTAGTTTTAATCTAACTCGGATTATTAAAGTTATCTTGAAAGAGTCCAACTTGAACGTTCAACTATAACAACAAAAAATAAACTGCCATTGATTTACGGAAAGTTTTATTTGGTTTAGAAGCGTAGTTTAATGTGACGAATCCTTTGAGAGTATCGAGGAATTCTCTCGGTTCACGTCAGAAGTTTGATGGTTCCGATAAATTTTCACTGGTGCAAAATTGACGGATATTGTTGGGGTTTATGGAATATTTTAATGGATCGTAAACGATGTTTTTTTGTGGGGGAAGAGCGAATTATTGCACATCCGATAATGCACAACTAACGAACAAAAATACAAAAATCATTTCGACTGATATTGAGTTTTATTGTACGAAATATTCCTGAAATGTTCACTTTGATCCGTGTTCTATATCAAAACGAGCTTGAATGTAGTGTTAAAATGCTATTTTATAAAGATGCGTGTCAATTATTAAAGAGATTCTTTGTTGTGTAATATTTAGAATAGTCTTAGCGTTCAAACAATAAATTATTAAAATTCTCCGTGTTTCTAGCGTGTATTTCATACAATTTTAATTAAGGTTGTGATTTGTAAATTTAAACTATTTCATCAGCGTCATATCAGTGATTTGGTTTATTACAAATAAAATTGATTGAAATTGGGGAAATTTGTGAAATTTGATAATAAATTCGATAATAAATTAGAGGACATACTGAAGTCTCTAGAGGAAATGAAACTAGACAGGATTATCCGGTAAATTATTACCATCTTCAGGTGTATTATAACTAGAGGTGTGAAAAAAGCCCCGTAATGGAAACAGAACCAAAGTGAAATAGAATGAGGTGCAAAAATTATCAAATTTTTGGCAATTTTTCGGAAAACCGACAAGATTACCGGAAATTTTCTAAACAATTTGGAAAGTACTTACAATTTACTAGTTACTGTGGAAAAATTATCGAAAACTCGATTAAATTATAGGGAAAATTTTTAACGAAACGCATGCTTTAACTATAACTGAAAGTTTAATATGTATTTGTATTTCTAACGCTGTTATAGTCTTTTCAATATAGTTTCAAACAAGCGAGATATCGGTTATTGAAATTTGGTATTTCTCAAACACCTATCTAAAGTGTTATGTAGATCCTGCAATTTTTGCCAATTTTCCGGAAAACTATCAAACATATTGAAGGATTTCGCTTAGATTTGAAAAGCTCTTTCAATTTGCTATAAATGATGAGAAAATCATCGACGAATCGCTAATATTTGGTAAGTTATAGAGGAAAATGTGAAAAAATACAAGGAAATACATGCTTCAAGATTATTCTTCAAACAGCTATCTAAGGTGCAGTTTTTGCCAATTTTCCGAAAAAATATCAAACGTATTGAAAGATTCCACACAGATTTGAAAAGCTCTTTCAATTTGCTATAAACTACAAGAAAATCATTGACGAATCGCTAATATTAGCTAAGTTATAAGAGAAAATATGAAAATATATAAGGAAAAACATGCTCCAAGATTGTGCTCTGTAACTCAGGATCCAATCGGCATTTTCCAGGGAAAAACCCAACTTTAGATACTTATTCAAATGCTCTTTCCAATGATATGTTATTCAGTACTGCATCTCATCGAACAAGCGAGACATCGATGATTGATTATTGGCATTTTTGGTACATCGAATTGAAAGAAAATCTGTCAATTTTCAGGAAAACTAACAAATTAATTGGAAAATTTCTAATTTTTTCAAAAATCTTTCCCTATATACTGTACGTTGTGGGAAAATTATTGAAAAATCGATAAAAATTGCAAAGTTATAGAAATTATAGAAAATTTTTTAAAATGCTCCAAGATTTTCTTCTGTTACTCAGAATTTAATCAATTTTTTTGACAAAAAGAATCTGCTTAAAATATAGTTTCTAATGCTAGCGATCTCTGAAAATATCTAACAAAAATTTGAACCGCGTAGCTCACAGGAAAGTTGGTCGAAAACGCTTTGGACAAGACTGATCCACAATTATTTTTTTCCATTCCGGAAAAAATTTCATCAGTTTCAGAAGAAAATGAAGAAAATGAAAAAACTTTGTTAGTCATTTTAAACGGAAACGAGCGTTTTTGACAAACTTTTAAATGAGCTACGAAGCTCAAATTTTGTTAATCTGATCCTTAAAGGCTCTTCTACAAATGTTCGAAAGCCCCCAACTTTTAATTATCGATCAAGTCTGTATATCCAGAAGCAGAAACAGAATTCCCAAATTATGCGGAACTTCCGCAATTACGGAACCAATAAGACAAACCTAATTGCAACCGTATAAGTCTTCAAATTAGTTATTTTTTGAGACTGCTAAAGCTCCATTCTGTGAAACGATTCACCATCTCACGGTTGTAATTTTAAGCTAAAAACGAGTCACAATTTTAAACAATTTTTTTACGAAATTTCCCTTACAATTTAACCTTTTTTCCAAGTATTTTATACCATTCTTCAAAACGTAATCCCAGACCTGTATCCGTACTAATTTAAGCAAATTTTAACCTGTTGCGAATAGAATTCCAAACTTTTAGATACCTGATTATTGTTTATTTGTATTTAGATCTTTTGTATTAAATGTTAAAACCACCAAAACATACCGGCTGAAATTCCTATTTATGCGAAAGCCTTCCAAAGTCGGACGGAGTGATTTGTTCCAGTCACATGAATAAATTTATCCACTTTTGTTTCAGAATTACCGAGGAAAATATCCAACATTGAAATAGAATCAGTATTATGATAAGGCTTTTTCAAAACAAATTCAAAGGTTAATCAAAATAATAATAATTTCATTTCATCCATAGTTGACATGTTATCATCTTCTCTCGACAAATTCAACTTGAAATTACATCAAGTTGAGTGCTACCCCTACGGCCTAATAAAATTACATACAGCCTATCTTGTAACCGGTATTTATATGTACATAAAGTTAAATTTACCCCATGCAAATGGAGATTGTAGAGGCCAAGTATTGTTCGAAATTAAAGACGGGAACCAAATTTGACCATTTATTGTATTTGTGATTTAATCCTTAATTCTTCGAAACAGAAGAAAATTTCGGGAATAATCCAAAGGGCAAAACAATTTCGTAATTAAATGATGTTGATTGAAGAATCTTTACTTCTAACTTTCGGCTGGAAAATTTAATTGTCTGAATCAATAATGAAACCGACTTTCAGGACGAGAGAAAAGAACTACTTATTTTCAACAGCCCCATTAAATTTACATAATCTTGTGATATCAATTATTCATAACAATTTTCGTCCAATTCGGGTCGAGAAATCGTTAATTTCTAATGTTTAAAAATAAAATATTCAACAACTTAATTTCATCAACTAGACGGTGTAAACTTTTCCTTTGGCATGTAGAATTGTTTTAGAAATTTGTAATTATATGTAGCAATTCTGCGCAATTTGTTTAAGATTCTGTGGATTAACGAGCAGTCGTAAACTCGGCTAGTTTATAGTTCTAATTCCGATATTGGATTCGTAGCATACTAAAATTGTACAATGTAGATTTTACAAATCGCAAAATGGATAAAATCGATCAAATATTCCATCCGAAAGCAAATCAAATTAAGATAAAATTGTAAATCTGCGGAATCGCCGGATAAAATCGCTTGAATTTGCTTATGGATTCAATATTTCAGTTAATTGCGCGACACGAAGACTTTCTTGATTCTTCGCCACAAAAACCTATTTTTAAGACGGCGTAATATCGAAGTCTTGTACAAAGTTGGGAACTTATTAAAAGAATTCGAGCAACTCTAAGTTGATAGAACTCTGTCCAAAAAACGATTGTATTTACTCGAAAGAAATCCTCCAACTCTACGATTTAATTCTTATTATAGATTTTTAATATCCGATGATGGTTGAATGGAAAACCGTCTAGACTTTGGTCGTAGAAAAAATAAACCGAGAGTCTGTCGCATTTTATATTTAAACTTTTATGTCGGAAATCTGATTTAGAAATTGTCATGTTAGAACAAATAACTTCCACATTTCAAAGATTTTAGTTTAAATAACTTTACAATTAAATTGAGATTAAAACCTACAAATTAGAGAAAAAAGAAATTCTGTAATTTAAATACAAACTCAACAGTTAAGGCCGAAATTGTAGTCTAAAACACGACCATTGAAGCTCATTTCCCGGATACTAAGCCTCCGAATTTAAATCTTCACCCAGAATACAAATTAAACCTCAATTATAGGGATGAAAAACAATCGTTAAGAAAAAATTTATAAGCCTATTGTACAGGAAAAGCGTCACTTTCTGTGATGGATGGTTTTAATTCGAACTAGTTGAACGACCGGGTGGTCTTATGAGAAAGTAAGAAGTTTTAAATTATGGATTATAGTCGGTTTGTCTCAGGTGTATTAGAAAGAACTCTAATTGTGGCTTGTGGAATTACTAGAACTACAATTCGGGGCTTATATTGCGAATTCATTAAATTCAAATTGGAATTTTCCTCAGTTATTTAAGCTTCAACAGCCGCAATTGTCCTTTATTTCAACTGTAACACCTCATTTATTTTGTTGTTAATTAAGAGAGTTTAAGTCCTTCTATTAGTGTTTTTTACGATTCAATTCATGATTTTTCATTCATTTTCAAGGGGCGATAAAATTTTACACCAACATTTTTATTTACAATACAACAACCACGACTATTCAGGGAAATAGAGCTTTACACAATTTGGTAGACTTATCTCGGATTTATAATAGTCTATGATTAATTGAGCAATTAATTAATTAATCGCTAATTTGTTGACTTTAATGTAGCAAATTCCAAGACTATTGCCCAATTGAAAATTCTTTGAAACTCGATAATTACAAGCATCAAAGTAAACTCATTAATCAATATTTTATACTGCGAGCTACAATCAAACTTTATAATATCAAGTCTAGCACGTTGCAGACAGTTTTATTGCGCAATTATTATAATAATATTGATAACAATAACGATAACGAAGATTCTGATGGGAGACATTCAGACCCTTTAAGATTTAGATCGACGCCAATTAGATAAGCTAAGAGCCGGTTTTTTATTGTTATCTCCATTATTATCCGTTATTTGAACTGACAAAACTAGAAGAAATTCGGTAGTTTTTTGTATTATTCAATTATTGAGTTCAATTTGTGTTAAATTTAACGAGAAACGAGCATCAATAGCGAGTTTTAATGAGTTTTTTGTTCAGTAGCATGACTAAAAAGGATACTTTTTCCATCAAATTTGCTAATTAAATTTGTATTTTTAATCAATTTCGGTATATTTATGAGGTGGTAATAGAAGTTAAATTGTTGTTATAGGACTTGTTATCTGGTAAAGCTCTCCCTATTTGAGTCTACTTCCATGTCAGCATATTGTCGAACAAAGAGACATATTTCAAAACTGTCTACTGGTATCTTCTTTCCATTTGGGAAATATGAAAAATTATAGAGTTGCTTTAGAAAACCGGCGACAATGAAGATTTAGTTGTAATTTTAGCACATTTGAAGCTCTTGAAAATCGTCAATATTCCAGCCACACCTCATAATTAGCAAAGATACGATTTCAATTAGTTTAATAGAATTCCCAATGTCACACTTTAGTGGTATTGACTGTAAATTTTAATATTTGCACATGACCGGATTTAGCGATTTTAGCCCCGGTGGAAATTCAAAACTTAGAAAGATTTCAAGGTGTAATTTCCTAATAATATTTGATTTATCTCCAAAAACTAGCGAGTTATCGATTATTAAATAGAGGCATTGTTTCGACACTACAGGCCGTCAATTTTTGGTAATTTCTTGGACAACTAGCAAACCGATTGGGAAATTTCTTGAATATTTGAAAAGCGCTTTCCATTTTCCATAAACTCTATCAAAATTTTGAAAAATGACCAACATTGGTAGAGTTATGAGGAAAATATGAAAACATACAGAAACATGCTTTAAAATTTTCCTCCATAACTCAAACTGAAATAGCAAAAAGTCCTGTAATGTTCTCTTTAAATTGGTTTTCATTTTTGCAATATTTCTAAAAACAAGAGAGATATTGGCGAATTTAAATTTGAATTGAAAAGGCAAGGGAATGGGCCTCCTAACGCCTATCCGCTCTATCCAAACCGGGCCTTATTTATAAGCTAACGATTAGTTTGAAATCTTGACATTTGGAAAACGCCCTCGTATCGTTTCTATTTTCGATAATTTAATTCATTATTTACGGGGCAATTTTCGAGAAATAAAAGGTAGAAGTCGGGTATAGAAAACGTAAAAAGCTACAATTTAACATAAATATTGATGTTAATAAACAATACTCTAGACTTAGACTCCCTTTGGGAAATTCTCGTCATTAATATTCATAAAATGATCATATTTTTTGTTATTTAGAACGGAAACTAATAATCCGTTTTACAACACGATGCAGAATATTCCTTGTTGCGCTTTAAATAAAGAATATTAGCTTGGTGATACGCCAATCGATCTTACAATTGTTTTGATGAAATTTTGAAAGCTATTTCCGTTCATATTTCCCGACAATTCACAATTCAATCAACACAAAACAGCGAATTTTTAGAAAATTGAACATCTAAACTTACCCTGGTACGTCCGAGCAAAAGAGCGTCCATTTCCCCCTCTGGTACCGGATTAATGGTACTCGTTTTCGAGATCACATAAGGCCTAACATCCGGCACAGTACTAGCCATACCAACAACAACAACAACCGACGATTCCGATCACTTTATTGTAGTTTAATTAATTTAATTGCAATTGATGTATTGATTTAAATTAATAGTTAGGGACTAGTTTGGAATTTCGAAAAATATAATTTTGGACTGGCACTGGCGTGTCGGGTGCTATAAAATAGACTTTGTTGTATCAAAAATTTGGCGAAATTCTCTATTATTGGCACAAAAACAGGTAAATTTCTTGTTTGATTTATTAAAAATTTGGTACGTGCGTGGCCCCGTATATCGTTACAAGTGTATTGTAAAAAACATTAAAATCTTTCTAAGATATGCAACATTTATTTCTAATTGAGCACATTTATCACTAACTAGTTTTCTTGTTTTTTTCGAATTTAATTAATTAATTAGACAACAATTTCTAACACTTAAATCTAAACTATAATCTAATAACATTTCGTGTATAAATGGCCCCGAAAATAAAAAGAATTTATCAAAAATATTAGATACTCTCCTTTATTTTGTTGTTGTTGTTGTTGTTGTTGTCATCATCTTCGAAATTACTTGATATGTTTTCTTTAAAGAAAATTTTCATATCTTTATTTACATTTTCGTTAAATTTATCGTTTTATTTCTGTACGGATTTTTTTTAAATCAACTTTTAAGAACACAAGTGTCGTTATAACTGGTCGAATTCAAGCGACAACGTGTTTTCGTCGAACATGTGTTCGTTCAAAAGCTCGACAAGCAAGTGTTTTCCGATGCTGAATGGGAGGGAATGTTTTCAGATGAATCGAGTGGTAGTTTTCAGGCGGCCGATCCTCAACGCCCTCGCTGAAACACAGACGAACTAACCGGCGCTATTGATTTCCATTAACACAAATTTTTATTAACGTTCCGTTGGATTTCTGTCCCCCATCTCGACACACCGACATCAATAACGTCCTTAATTTAATCGTAAAATAAATTTTTACGAGTCCACGAACCGGAAACGCCCATTAGAACGCTGAGAGAATCTATTGCGATATCGATGGGAGCTAACAAAAGAAATTAAAAATTTAATTTTCGAAATTAATTATTGAAAATTCAATTGAGATCCACGTTTCCTGTAATGTGCGCACTGTACTTTCGACATCTACACATTTTTACGGGAAAGCTCCATTCATTTCAGGACAGAAAGCTTGACTGCGCACTGCCGGTTTGGAGCTTTGCTAAGTCGATGTCGGGCTTCTTTCAGGATAATTCTCCATTTATAATTTCAATCTTTACGCACGTATTTCGGTAAATGACCGATTATTTTAAAGCTCCTACCAGCAAACCCACATTATCTCGAATTTAATGCTGCTTTTCCCCCAAATCGGAGGATTTGCGAGATTGATAGTGATAATAACGCTACTAACTTTCCATAATACGGACATTTCACGTAACTTTCAAGAATCATTACGACGGTTTGAAAGTAAATGAAGCTTGGAATTTCGCGATAGGTTATCAAAGCTAGAGATAATTCGGGAAAATTGAATAAACCGTCAGTCAACTTGAAATTGATTGTAAGAGCTAGCGATTCACATTTTGTTGGGGAAAATCTTGGAATTAAACCCAAAAAAAATGGATACGCTATTACAACAATGGATTGTTTGATATGCTCCTAATGGAATTGTCTTGATAAGACCTCATTATTCTAGTAGAAATTTAAGCCTTTATAGTTTCTTGTCTTGAACAACAGACGTATAAAGTTAACAATAAAGTGATTACATCGTGGCATTGTCTGTTAAATCTTGTCAAGTTCAACTCAACTAGTGAAAAATAACTGTAACAAGAATAGAAATTTAATTAAACGTCGGGGGAATTGAAAATATTCGTATTAGAATAAATTATCCGCCCTTGACAATTATAAAGGAGAAGAAAATTAACTGACATCAATTAAGACGGATTTAACAACGACTGTTCTCAATCAACACCCGCTTAAAAAAGATAATTGCTTGTAAAACTGGAAATGACAAGACGGAAAATGCAGACAAGTGGTGACACGAAAATCGATTCGCTTCAACACGAAAATCACAAATTTTCTAAAAATTTCACGATTTCAGGCAGGAAATTTGCTAAAATTCCGAATTAAATTCGATCAAATAAACCGTTTCTTGTGGTCGTCAATTCGATAGAAACGTTCCACAAATTCGCCAATATTTCCAATATAGTGGATTTATCGTAATTGGAATGAAGGCTAAATTCGATCAAAGATATGCAAGTTGGATGGCGGCTCTAATACGAAAGCTCGACAACAGATGGAGCCGCTAGTTTCGAGTTTCAATAGGAAACACAAAAGGGCAACAAGTAGCGGCATAAATCGCGAACAAATCTTGAAATTTACACGAATTTTTTGTTGATTCTCGCTATTCTCACGGTTGTTCTGTTATTAGAATTTGTGATTGTTAAAGTTTGCTAGTTAGTTGATTATCTTTGTTATAATAATGGTGGAAGTTTAACAAAAGCGGTATATCTTGTACGTTAACAATATCGTAGAAGTTATAAGAAATTTCGTGCTGCCTTACAAAATCGCCGGTAAACTTTCTAGAGAAGCCTGTCAAGATCCAGACAAATAAATATAATCTTGGGAGAGCGTTTATTAGTAAAAAATTGGAGAAATTTAGACTTGAATCTAATTGAATTTGGTGCGTTGAAAAATGGTGGATGCGCCACCGAATTGAAATGGAAAACATAAAAAACATAAAGATTTCTGAAGCACTACAATTCTAATCAACGCGGAAAACTGATTTCCAACCGGTTTTTCCGTTAAAATCGAATTAACCCACCTTTATATCCTTGAAGGTCCATAAAGTTGTCTATTAGTGCAAACGTGCTCTATCATGAAACCAACACATTTATTTCAAGTGTCATATCGAGAGGATTTTGAGTGATTTGCGAATAACACTTCCAACGAGAGTGATTTCTGTGTTTGAGTGACAAGGATAAATTGTCGGCTTTTGGTCAAGCCGAAATTTCAGCTTAAAACAGCCGTTAAATTTCTTTATATTGAACGTAAAACTTTTAGAATCTATTCGAACAACGACATAAATTATAATTTCAAATTATATAAATTATTCAAGCGGAAATTAGAGATTTATTTCGTTCATTATAGAAATCCTAGTTGCCACGTAAATTTAGAATAATAGACGACTTCTTTTCTTTGGCTAAGCCAGTAATGTGAAATTTAGTATAGTGATTAGACTACAATTCCCCCGACAATTCGAGATAACGAAACGATGCAAAAAATGTACGGAATTTTAACGTCTTCAACGTTCGATCTAATGAATTTTTTAATAAGACCCACCGAACAAAGGAATTCCTCTATCAATTAAATTAATGATGCGAAACTCGTTGTGTGGTCGTGGTGGTAACACGACATTGAGCATAACCATAACGCCACCAAATACTGAAATTGATGGCCAATTCAAAACACGACTCCACTAAATTTCGAACCTACCAAAAGCGATTGCTGCAATGAAACAGATAATATTCAGTCATTTTTTATTGAATTAACGCCAAGCTTGTGGATTGTACGGCGAATTAGTGAACTGGATCGGAAATCAAGTCTGTTCCTTACTGCTTCTACACGCAAGAAAACTAATCAAATTCCTAATTTTCCCAACGTAATCTGTCTAAAACATAAACGATGTTGAACGAAACGAATTTCAAACGTTTGGAAATATTTAACCGAAAACAATTAGATTAGTTAATTTTAGTGATCCCCATAGGCGACAACGGCAGAATTTCAACAATTTTATAAAAACGAAGGCGTTTTTTCTTTCTGTTCAGCTCTCTTTTAACATTTCAACTCTTACAAAAGTCTGAAAGCCAGAACTGTATCTTGTAATTAACTTAGAGCTACTTTCTTGAAGAAAATCGACAAGTTTTGTTGGAAAACGTAAATTCATCTCGTCAATATCGGATATAGATTATGGGAGATTCACACATTTTTATTGTGGAAGACTAATTCGGATAGAATTTGGCTCGATGGGGCGTAAAGATCGGAATTGCGGTCAAATTTATCAAGAATACCGCTACAGCATACGATTAAACCGAGCATAGGGACCAGACTACCGTATTTAATATGAGGACGTCTAATCCTAATGAATCCTAACAATTCTACCGTTGTTGTATTAGAGGAAAGTTTAAATAGAGAACCGGATACGGACAACTAATCCACGTTTATTATTTTATTATTATAATTATTCGACTTATTCTAATTTCCCATGTAAATGAATAAGTTTATAAGTCGGGAAATCGTGCCGTTAAATAAATCAAATTTAAGGTAACGAAAGCAAATATCAAAATCTTCGATGAGATATTTGTGCCAAAATATATATAGGAATTTATAATAAATATGAAAATCTTGACCTGAATTATTTCGGGGATATCTCGATGATCATCTGATCGAACAATAAATTACAATTTTGTTGTTGTTATTGTTATAACTGATAGATAATTAGAAAACCTAATAATGTAAACGATAAATAACGTTTACATTTTATATTCTATAACAGCATTTTATTAATGACTGTTGTATCAGTCATTTTACAACATAGTTCGCTTGAATATATAGATTAAAAACTATTATTCCGGTTGTTATTAATTTTGATTTATTATTGATTTAAAATTCAATTTCCCAGTAAATTACAAATTAAATTAAATCGAAAACATTTATCACACTTAATTCGCGCAATTTGCGGTTGCACACAAATTTAAAAGCTCACTGAAATCCGACCAAACGTTTCACTACACGAATTTAATTGTTTTCAACGAGTTATCGTTCAGTATTAATTAACTAATTTTGAAAAATCGGCAACATTGAGCAATAAAAGCGGTAATTATTGCGGTATTTCATTTTAAACGTACGTCTAGATTATCGTCGATAACTCAAAATTTCTAGAATATTTTCCAAAACTATAAAATTACCGGGATGGGGCTTGAAATTCTCGTTCGAACAAGCCGAAGGACTTGAATTTTCGTTAGAAAATGGACGAGAAATCCGTCGCCAAACTTTCCACTTTTTACCGAATTCTCGAATAAGTTTATATAAAGTCATTTAATACAAAAACATACAATATCAACAACAGAAAATTAGACTTGGACTATTTGTTGTTGTTTTCAACCGAACGGCCAATTTCAGCTTAGAAAACCAACCCCTGAATCGTTCTGGAAATGTTTTATATTGTACTGGCGTTATCAACTTTGTAAAATTCTACCAAGATTTCGTCGCTAGTTCGAAACAAAATCACGTTTTGACTTGATAGCTGAATTCAGTTTTATTGGTAAAGCTTGACGGCAATCGGGAGTTGAAAATAATAGATCGTTCCCTTGTTAATTGGGGCGTAACTAATGCCAGTCTAGTTCTAATTTTTCAATCATCGGATTTCCGGTTATTAAGAAAACACTCACCTTTTTTTGTTATTTACGAATTAGATTTACAACAAATACTACCAACATTGACACCTAAATAAATAAATAAACTAGCTGATAGGTTACATCATTTACGCCACCAATTTTGAATTTTCCCAAGGGTGAATTTGGCAGGCAGTGTTAGCCGTTGTTATTGTTGCGGTTTATCTACATACAGTTTCTCACCCTCTGTTTTATTAAACAGAAAACCGTTTCCCATATATCATCGAGTTTTTTTTTAATTCTTCATAAGATGATGATAGGGTTGCTTCTATCACTCAACCGGATAAATTTTCAATTCAAGACGTGTGAGAAATATTATCGATTCGTGATGGGAATCTCGAATTCGGTTCCGTATATTGGGGCAAGAATGCGTAGCTATCAGTACAAAATGCGACTCGACGACATCACCAAAACGGTTCTTGATGCCTTCTATGCATTTTATGATCAGTTTATCGACCGTTATTGTCCTCAAAATGGAAAAAACAAGTTCGAGGAAAAAATATCGTGCTGTTTTTAATTTGATCCAGTTGTTCGGATATTTCCTGCTAGAGTTGTCGCATTTGTGCAATAAAACTGTCATTTTATATGTTAACGCCTGGCTTCTAATAAAAAACTTCCATTTTCTAAGGTGATAAGTTTACTCTTAAAACTTGATCTTTATTGCCAGTAAATTATTTGTTTCGATACTAAAATCGTTCAGATTAGATGGTTTCAGGTTTCAACAGGTGATATAAAAATTCCTATTCTATTATCGCTCCGTTTTATTTCATCAATTTCAACTATCGAAAATTAAAATTTCATATCGCATTATTTCTTTAAAATTTTCAGCTTGATATTTATAACATCGTCTAGTCTAGAAAAGCTTTTCTATTATTCAAAGCCTCAATAGATGAAAATCTAGATGAATGTTTCTAAATTCATACATTTCGCTTTTTTACGGTACCGTAATGTCAAAAGTAGTACATTTATAGCTATAAACACACCATTTTTAGTGCATTTGCAAATTAGTATAATTTTCCAGCTCGATTTAATCAAAATTTTAAATCCGAATGGTATAATTTAAATTGTAGATTAGCAATTGATTACTATATGACGTCACAGTATCGCTTCACAATAATATCACCTATATAGAGCGTTTGTATGTGACGTAATATAGTTGAATTAGCTTAATTAGATAGATTTATTCTTCAAATTGCCCCATTTTAAATCTCCTATTTTGTTTGTTTTTTTTTTAATAAACATCAAGAGCAAGAGGGTGTAAAACAGTTGAATAATGTAAGAAATGTGTTGCTACTCATGTATTGCGTTCACATTCTAGAGAATCCACTCTAAAACATTCGTTCACTTAGAGTGGTGCAATCAAGTTTCTTTTCATCATATACAGAGTGTTCAAGTGTATTTCATCTCGAAATTGGTCACCTAGTGTCGTAGATTACTCCTTAAATCAGTATATTTGATATTTGTCCGAACTAAGCTACAACCTTGCGCACAAAAGCAAGGCCGATGGCGCGATTCAACTGATTGTGAGCTAAAAGATGGAAATTATTATTTGACGAGCGATTTTTTTAAGG
The DNA here is from genome assembly GCA_013841215.1 of Hycleus cichorii. Taxonomy (NCBI): domain Eukaryota; kingdom Metazoa; phylum Arthropoda; class Insecta; order Coleoptera; family Meloidae; genus Hycleus; species Hycleus cichorii. Next base: position 43,003 of record JACDRQ010000336.1, on the reverse strand, counting down.
ATTTATGGAAGAGTCCCCAAAATTTGAGCCACGTACCCAAGTGTTAGTTGGTATAGAAACACGCTTTTTTTTTAATAAAGGACTCATAAAAATGAAAAATATCAACTTAAGGAACATTCGTAAGTCATTTTCAGTCGTTTTATGTACGCAGTTGATTGAAGAAAATGGTCGAATTTCAAATGAGCTACACGGCCCAAATTTCGCTAAAATTATCTCTAAAGTCTCTTCCATAATTGCTTAAAATATTTTCCAAATTATTTGCCAAATAATAGAATTTCAGCATGCATTTAAGTGTCGTTCATACTGTACTAACAATAAGTATAGTACCTTAAACTCTAAATTAGCTAAATTGTAGTTATATTCAGATAAAAGCTCGTTTTTATACCGTCTTGGCAATTCTAACTGAAATTATAAATGTCAAATTATTCCCAAATGAGTTGGGAAGAAAAAGAAGCTTGTGGCTAAAATTTTATTTTAAACGAAGTGTCATTGCTAGATATGCACAAAAATCTAAATATAACTTGACTGATTTGATTTCACAGGATTGGAAGGTCTAATAGCTTGATAAACGACAGTTTTCTCGAGAAAATCGCAAGAAAAGCCACGTATGAGACGAATATCCGTGTCAAAAAAACACGAATCCATCGCATATGTCGTTACAAAAATAATGTCTTTTCAAAGTTGTTAGTGATTTATCTTTACGTCCATCTATTAGAGAGAAAAAAACGAATGATTTATGCATTTTTGCACGTTATTGATTACTTCTATCAATCATACAATCATGAAAAATTGACATCGAAGCCTTATACATGAAATAGGAAACAATAAATTTTGGCTTAAAAATAACGCAAATTTGTAACCAGCACGAAGAAGAAATACTCGTAAATTTGCCATTAATAAACTTCTGCTTTAAAATAATAGTCGATTTTCGTTCTATCATTATAGTTAGGCTCAAGTTACGTCAAATTTAGTCGATTATACGAACATATCGGGGAAGATTAGGCTCCCCCAGGTTACACTTTGCAGTTTCAGTTGCCTTTCTGATTATTGCTTCGAGTAAAGATTCAGATAAAGATTCGGTTGGCGAGTACCAAACAATTTGTTCTCCAAGTCGTGATGGATAATTAGGGATGACTTTCTGCTTGACTTAGGAGCGAGGTCAAGGGGTGAAGTTTGTAGTATCAAAATATTTATTTTTAATTATAATAACGAGTTGTTGACAATTTCGACAATACCTACTTATCGGTAAATTACAAAATAATTGAAATGAACAGTTCCCCATGTAGAAGTGATCGATCTATTTATTTCTTGGAGCAATCTTGAACGATTGATCCCTTAAGGGTTGGGAACGCTTATCAATACTTAATAAAGTTGACAAGCCGGTATTTATGTTTGTAAAATAAACTGTTGTGGAATAATGTTATAATTTTCTTAAAAGAGTTGTAATTCAAATATTTACTTATAGATTTGTTTTGAAAAATTCTGCGTTACTCAGAATAATCTTGGAGCTTGTGTTTAGTTAGTCTTTTCATATTTTCCCCTACAATTTAGCCAATAGTATCAATTTTTCAAAATTGATGTACAGCAAAATGAAAGCACTTTCTAAATCTCAGAAATTTTCTGATAAATTTGTTAGTTGTCAAGAAAATTAACGCAAAGTTGATAAGTTTCTTGTACCTGTTTTTGCTTCCGTTCCGTTTCAGTTCTGTTTCAGTTAAAATAATTTGGAAGCTCCGGTTTCTATCCGTAACAGATCAAGTCGAAACTTTATTACGACTTCTTCGGATTAGCCCCCATTTGAGTCGATACTGAGATTTTGAGCGAAACTGAAGGAAATTTTTCGTTATTATTTAGCTTCACGCATATTTTTCCGCATTTTGTTGTTGTTGTTGTTTGAAAATTCAGCAGAAAATGCGTAAATATTACCATAAAATACTGCACGATATTCTCAAGGGTGATCCTATCATCTAGGTCGATAAATTCGTTCGAACATAATTTAAATGGAGGCAGAAAACTAACAGTTCGACGCACAAAAAGTCGATTGTTGTACGAAAATATTGCGTATCATTCCGGTGTTTGTTGTTCAAATGGAAGTTGAAACACATGTTTGAACATCAAATCGTATTAACAACTACATCAAATTGTATTTTATTGAATCAGAACGGAAAAAACGATCCGCTATTGAAACAGGATTCGTATTATCGTTTTATTCAAAGCCCAAACAACAATGAATTTGGGGTAGACACGGTTTCTCCAATGTAAATATTTTGATTTTCGGTTTTCATAATTGACAAACAGATAATGGTGGCGACAATAAAAGATTTTTTGTCTCGTTATGACTCTCTAGAGACCCATTGTCTGGGTATTTACGCCTTGAATCGCACCGAAATATGAACGTATAGTTTAATTAAGGTGCGATTTTAGACAATTGGCGTCTTGCTCGGATTTTCCCTCATCTGACAACAATCTTTACGACAACGATCTGCATAGAGATAGCTGATTTGCCCGATCTTCCCTACATTTTCATCAGTTTCTATTGAATTAAGAAACATCCCCAAACAATGTTGTCTTTGAATCCCCCAAAAAAATCTTTTAATCAAGACTTGTTGAAAACGAACCGGATTCCTTATAAAATAGTCATTTTGAAATATCTTTGTGCCCAGTATAGATGTGCGGAATTTTCAAAGATGTGTCTATTAATAATTCAAACCACGTCCAAGCTTGATACACATAACCCCTTATTCTCGACAAAATTGAAGCCAACATCAACACACATTATTACAAAAGAATAGCAAATTTTCGAAGAACTAAACTCTGGAATTATAAACAGAATGCGCTCTTTTAAAAAATGCCTCAATATAGACATCATTTGTTGATAATTTAATTAGCTTTGACGCAATAAAAGCAATATAGAGTATAAAGTAGGCACATCTATTCCATTATTAACGGAACAATTCAATTAAGTTTCACCAATTTTAGTTGGAAATAATTAAAATTGCAACTTACTTCGATTGCTCTAGATTGTCCACTACCTTTAATCCTATGCTCAGGACTGGGCCGTAGATTTTTCGTATCGATATGCACATTTGTCTGCATACTTTTCTATTTCGATCCAAGCACAACGTGTAACAGGTTAACCAAGTTATCGCAACAATACCACCGATATTAACATTATCATCGACATATCGTTGGAGCTTTCAACTATACTACTACAACTGAATGTTGTAGAGCTTTTGACGAGACTTGCGGCAGTGTAATGTCGCGGGCCTTCGGTTATTCCCGTACTTTAACTGTAGAATTTCGTGATTGTGTCCAGTTATTTGTTTCTCTAGTTAAATTATACAACTAACAGATACATATGTTTGAAGTTTGTGTATTTTATAAAGCCGAAGTGTTGTTGTTATTATAAGGTAGAGAGGTTTAATTATAGTCACGATCCATCGCCATTAAACGTGATAGTTTACATAAATTGTTGTGGCCGTTTCGGCCGGCATTATCCGAGAAAATTTAGAAGTTTGAAGAACGGTTTATCAATTTTAATTGACTCAAATTGTTGGTATAGCAGCGAAATTTCAAAATTATTGAATATTTCCATAGAAATTCTCTAACAACTCGAATAAAGCCTTGGAAATTTAGATTAATCACCACTCATAAATATTGTCACAATTTATGAAGTCTGCAATAGTCTACTGTAACAACAAAACGGATGGTTTGGTGGAAAAAATGTAAATCATTCTAATTATTCTCAATTTAAATTAAGAAAACATGCAAATATTGTCAATTTACGTCTAAATTAACCGAGATATTGCGCCGATTTTTTGCGAGTCTCTTCTTTGTCATTAGCTTTGATTAAGAGACACACGACGACCTACGCATGAAATAAATATAATGTTGTCTGCTTGGCAAGAGTTCTCTTTTATTATCCTTCTCTGCAATATAATTCAAGTCTAGTTGGTAAAAAACAGGTTCTATAGACTGGCTACAATCGAAATTAATGCATTTTTAGCATAGAAGAGCACAATTTTCTCTGCAATAAATCAAAATGTATTTGCTTGCCCGGCGCATCCACCATTTTTACAATTATGCAATTTTCGTTGGAAATCTGTTTCCAGTTCTGTAATTGCGCAAAACTTGGTAGCTCTAGTTCTGCTTCCGTTTCCGCAACTTTTTTAATAAACACTGATATTAGAGAAATACTAATTAACTGAAACTTGAAGGTCTGGAGAATCCGTTTCAAGTTGTATCTTGTAATATGCTTCCCTATCCGTATTTTGGCAAAAATTGAATTTTCCGACAAGATTCTAGCAAATTGAAAGAGTTTTTGGACTTTATAGGAAATTTTACAAGAGATTTTCCAGTTTTCCAGAAAATTAACAGCAACTTGAAGCATTATATTGAATTTTTTATTCGTTTTCGGTGTCCGAAATATAGCAAATTTTAATAAGCAATATCTCGTTAGTTTGACGAGATATTTCAATTGTATATGGTAGCGTTAGAAAGAGAATTTTGAGGAGTATCTAATAGAGTTATTTGTTTTGGAAAATACCGGTTTAAATCTCAGTTATAGAGGAGAATCGCGTAACATTTATTTTTTAATTCCGTCGTATTTTCCCCCATAACTTAGCAAATCTTATCGATTTTCCAATGATTTGCTCACAATATAGAGCCAATGGAAACAGTTTATTAATTCTAATAAATTTGTTAATTTATTAAATTTATGAGTTACAGTGGACGATCTTAGACTGTTTATTTATTTACTTTAATGTTCCTCCTATAATTCAGCAAATATCGAATTTTCGATGATTTTCTCACAGTGTAAACTAAATTGAAAACATTTTCCAGAGCTTGCAGAAATTTTCCGCTAAATTTGCTTGTTTTCCAGAAAATTGACAACAAATTGATAAGTTTCATACAAGCTTTTTACACTTGTCCTTTCTATTTCTGTTTCTATTCTTCCGCTAAAATAAATTGGCTCTGTTATGGCGCTACCGTAATTTCTTTGTTTTCAATAAATTAACAAGCAAATTGGCATTCTCTGTCCGAAATATCGAACGTTAAACAGTAGTGTTTACATTAATACCAGCACAATTTGATTAAGCATCGATGGACTTGCGGAAAGTCTGTAAATGTAACAGTTGCGTATTATTCCATCAATTACCATGTAACCAAGTAGAGGCTTACCCATGTCAAACAACAAACCGTTCGACAAATGCAACTAAATTAGATTCTGGTCAATTTATTCAACCGAAGGAAAAGGTTTATGTGGATAAACCGAACGGCTAATTCTATCACTAAACGATTTTGTTATCAAACAAGTGGTCTCTGATCCTGTTTACAACAAAATTTGAATTTGTGCCAATTCGTCGTTGCAGTCGTCGCCAAAATATCGTTGACCGTCTACCGTGTAAAATTAGATAGAAAAATATCAAGGATTTTCTTTCAATTAGTTGATCAAATCAAATCTTGAACTATTTCAACTAACAACCACTTAATCTAGTATTTTGTTGTCTAACTACAGCCCGATATTATCTTGGATAAGAAACAATTTTCTGATTCTCTAAAATTATAAATCACCAACGGTATGGCTCTACAGAGATTGCTTTGAACTGTGGATGTTTGCCATTTATTTGTACACCAAATAGAATTAAAAATACCCGCAACTTTTACGAGCTAAATTGGGACACTTTCAGGTTCCCAACTGGATGTTAAAATTTAGGTCACTCAAAAGAACATCCACAAAAACGATCCAACCAATTTTTGGATGGTTCTATGATGTTTCATCTATTACATTAGGACACCTTTTGAAGAGCCGAGATTTTTGAGGAAATCCTCGATCAAATACTTATCTCAATATTGAGTGAAAGAAACATGAAATATGAATCAAATCGGTATCTGATAACGAAAATTAAGCAATTTTTCAACAACACGCAAGATTTAATTGAAACTAATTGGGGATTTGTACAAATTTCTTCGATTATAAATAGCGTGATTTCTGTTCGTGATTGGAACGAATTCATCAATTTTGCAACCACAAGAATCTGTGGTTTTGACAAATCCCACGACTGAAAATCATCGATTTCCTCCAAACTGGCAATTTAAAGATCAACAACCATTCAATGCTTGCATTAATCTTATAGCTGAAATTTCCATTTGTTTCAATTCTATAAACATGTGTGAATTTTTTCTAGTTCTCCCAATGGTGCTCTATTTTTATGCAGCCGACGTTAGAGCAGTCGTTATCTGCCCCAAGGGTTACCTTTAATTGTAGCTACTTGTTTTCTACATTCTCTCGAGATAAAACTGGCAAAAAGTTTATTGTTGGGAAAAACCTTACAGTCGTACAGAATTTGTGTTGGCTGATTCTTAGCAATACAAGACGACAGTATAATGCAATTTGTTCCAAATTGTTGTGGATTATTCTCGAATAAAAAGCGTCTAAATACCCGATGTATGTAAGCAGTAGAAACTGAATCTAACTACATTTCTACCATTGAAAGAAACAAGAACTAAGGCAGCTTTAAAGGATTATTGTTACATCGATTCAAAGCTTCTTTGTTTCGAAAGCGAAAGAGTTGAACGGAAATGTTGACTCGAGAATAAATGTGTACTACATTTCAACCCTCTTTTCTTGCTAAAGTTATAATTGAATTTTGTTCAAATTAAAGCGCTAATTATTCTCAAACAATCCAACACGTCTAAATTACAATTCAAATACAAATCAAAAGGAATAGCAACGAGTTCCGATGAAAATGAACATCTTCACAAGTGAAAAATTGCCAATGCGTTTCAAGAAAAATGGAACAAAACAACCGGACAGCTAATCTTGTTGAGCAATCAAATTATTCAGAGAGAAAGCGGATAAAAACAAGAGTATAAATATGAACTGTGTGATTTGGGGGAGTATACGAGGAAAAAGTTTCAGACTTGGGATTTGGAATGCGTTACAGCAATCGAGAAAATAAGGAATAAACAAAATTGATAAAACTGTAATTGGCAGGGGATTCCAATGATAATAAAAGCTAATACTTTGAGGCCTGGACTAGTATTATTGACAAAAAGTTGAATCTTCGATTGACGATTTCTCCCGTATTTTTCACCCTAAAATCAAGTTAAAAAACCATTTAATTGGCAGAAAATCGGATAATAATATGTTGCATTGAATTTGAAATTTCAATTGTAGCCCTGGAATATTTAGATGGAATTTCCCATATATAATACAAAAAATCCGTTATCGACAGTGTAATCTGAAGAGTCAATATAATAAAGTCAATCCCCAGCCAATTTCAATAACTCCTAATCATAGACTAGATCAATAGAGACGATTAAAAAAAAATCTTCACCAACTCAAACTTGAAAAAGATGATAGATAAGCTCATTGTTCGGTAAATATACGACTTCTACTCTTTCAAGAAGCAATAAATCGAGCTCAAACTACACACATTTTTCAATACTGGAACTTATTAAGTTGTATTGATGACCACGAAATTTACCGATTATGAGTAACTCATCAAATTTTACCTTATTATCCAACTCCTGATTTACATCTATTCATGTACTAAGCAATATCGTTTATCATTAGTCAGTTGACAATAATAGAGACTTGAATTATGACCGAATCTAAATATTCAGTTATCATCGATCTCGACTATACGAGCACAATTTAAGACATCCCAACAATTTTATCTCCATGGATATTTAGAGTAAATCAATAAACCAATTAAATGGAAGCTATATCTTCCAAGATAATACAAATAAATCGCTCTATTTGTCGGACGAAACAAAAAAGATTAGCGTTAAATTATAAATAAGACACAACTCGTTATTAATGTAACCTGTCGAGGTGTATAAGCCGATTTTGGGCCGACTTTATCGGAAAAAACCCGCACAAAAACCCTATGTGGATGGAAATATCCGAAGAGAATATCCTGAAACTAGATCAATATTCCTAATGTCTTCATTAGCGAAGCTAAAACGTTGATAAGCAACTCTTCTATTGTAACTGTGAGAATTACAGGTGGGTTTTATCTCAAATGTTTACTTAGAATATGAATTTGTAGCTAAATTTGGATTGATTATAATTTCAACAATAGTCTCTACCCGTTTTCATCCTGATTAAAATTCGTTTGTTATCTTGAAATTGATGATTTTAACGATTGATTGAACTTTAAATTAGTAATTCGTACCGAGAAGATAAATGGTGGATTTGTTGGAATTCTTCAAAAATAAATGTAGAAAAACTCATCAATAACAACTGGAGAGAATAAAATTGTGAAAAATTGACATCGTATATCATATTTTTCAGGTAGTTTCATCCGAATAACAATAATAACAGCCGACAATGTTTCATTTTTCTTATTTTACAGCAAGTAGAATCGATTTCTTCTTAGGCAAAATTCTGTTAGAAAATTCGCAACGAAAACTGAGAGTTTTTGTAAGACACGGTGGGAAATTGTAAATTCACAACTAGAATCGACAGTTCGATTAAGATTGTAAGTATTCGTCAAACAATACAAAAGTTTCCTGAAAATTTCCAAAGCTATTACAACATTCGCTTTACACAATTTCTTCCGATAGAGAAAATGAAAACTTGAATTTTTTGTCTATTTAATGGAAATATCAACAATTTCTATGCTTCTATCGATATTATAATAATCCAACTGTTTGATATTTTGTGAAGACAAGTATTGTTGTACGTGATTGTATTCGGGAATCAGCCGGCATTTATTTAAATTCGTCTGTACGGTTATTCTTTTCATTTTACTACCCTCTATCCTATCGTTGGTTTCTTCCCAAGACTTACCACAAGGGAATTGGAATTTCATGTAAAAGTCTTTGTCGGTTTACCAATTCCAGTTCGGTTCGATTCGAATTTTCCTTTTTAAACCGAATTCTAGTTTATTTGATTTTATATTTTCCATATATTCGAATAATAAAAGAAAACCGAAAACAATACGGATAAACTTGGAAACTTCTCAGGAATAGTTTAAATTTTGCTCGCTAGAATATTCGAATTTTCCGCCAAAACAAGTTATTTGAAAGGTGAATAATAATGGAACATTTATTACATTCTTGATACATAATTTATACGGTTCAAATTAATAAAATTGCGATTTTTAAATTTCGCGGTATAATTTGTGTATTATTGGTTGCCGACACGACATGAAGATTTGAACTAGTGGCCTCTAGTAGTCAAAAGCTGCATTAAATTAAAACTATACATAAAAATTGTATATATTAGAAATATTTACCGTCTTATTTATGAAATTATTTGTTTTAATTTCGTAGAATTATCGCAAATTTTTAAAATAGTAGAAAGAACAATTATAGACACCTGTACTCAGTCGGTACTAATAATTTCTTTAGGGACATTTTTTCTCGAAAAATAATGTTGGTAGTATCATTACGTAACCGTCGATCTCTCTCTAACGCACTTATTCTGTATATCACCTTCTTTTTCTAGCCAACGATACGTCAATATTTCCGCTACAAAGGTGGTTTTGTAGTCTGGATTAGAGCCTTTTTGCTCTTGGAAAATCGAAATTTATCACGAAAAAATGTTGTCCAGAGCCTCTATTCTATCAGGTAATTCACAAAATTTAAAAAATACTTAATTTTCGAATTTTCGAGTATACTTGAAACTTAACCTCACTTTCCATAACCTTTATGTAATCTAATTAGATCGATTTATTAGGCCAACAGGCTCGTGCTTTGGTGGCTTTTGCGCGTAGTTCAACCACTGTTTCTTCTGCTTGTGGTACCGATAAGAAAGGTCAAGATGGTAAAGATAAATTGTGGCAGAGGCCTGTCCGACAAGAGCCAGGTAAAGTCCGTCTCGGTTTCGTCCCAGAGGAATGGTTCCAGTTCTTTTACAAGAAAACTGGCGTTACCGGCCCTTACACCTTTGCCGTCACCCTAGGAACGTACCTAGTGAGCAAAGAAATCTATGTAATGGAACACGAATATTATACCGGCCTATCGTTACTTGTTATGTGGGTAGCTGGTATTAAACTTTTAGGGCCTAAACTAGCCAAAGCTTTAGATAAAGAAATCGATGTAAATATTCAATTATAATTGTTATATTGATAATAATTGGTAAATTTCGATAGGATTATGAAGCCGGTTGGAATGAAAGTCGCAAATTAGAGGAGCAACAATTGAAAGATTCGATTGTTGAAGAGGAACGTTCGCAATGGAGTATGGAAGGGCAAAAAATGTTAATTCAAGCGAAACGCGAAAATGTTGCTTTACAATTAGAAGCGGCTTATCGTAGTCGTTTATTGGAGGCTTACAATAAAGTTAAAGAACGTTTAGATTATCAGATTGAAAAGCAAATTGTCGAACGTCGTATTGCACAGAAGAATCTAGTTGAATGGGTTGTTAATAAAGTAAAAGCATCAATAACGCCAGATCAGGAGAAACAGAATATTGAAAAATGTATTGCTGATCTTGCTTTATTAACAAGACCAGGAAAGTAAAAGTTTTTAAATCTATAATAACAAACTTATAAACGATAGATGGTAAAAATAGAAAATATTTGAATATTTTAAATATTTTCTATTTCCTTTTTATTTTCGTTGTTTATCCTCGTTTTGGAATAAATTTAAAACTACAAACTTTATTCCCAATTTTTCTCGGATTTCTACTTTATTCCACCCGAACGATCCTAAATAGAATTAATTTAAAAAAGTTGAAATTCTTTGTATTTGTAATATCGAATTCCAAGTTTCCATGTAATTCAATATATCTTCAAACATTAATAAATTGAATTAATTTCCATTTCTTGAAAATATTGGAAATTCCCCATCGATCCAATATTTTCCATTTCTTTGTCATTACTATTGGGGACATTTACCTCGGGAAATTTATATTGAAAAATACTCGAGATTGTTTGTTTTAATTAATTATCGGCTCAATTTCCAGTTCTTCCACGATGAAGTGAAAATATTTTTCCAATAAATTCGACAAATTTATAATGTTTGACGAAATATTGCCAGTTTTTCGAAATTTCGCCCCAATTTAGCGTGTTTTCCACCGTTTATCGATTATAGGATTGGAAAATTTTGTATATTAACATTTACCCCTTCATTATCACACCTCTCTGGATGCAATACATGAAGTAATCAATTACACCATACTGTGTTGACCATTTACGATAACCCTGACTTTAATTTCCATTAATATTAAACGTATAACATCCCTTAATCCGCGCCAGATTACTGTTGATAATCTAGTGAATAATTAAATAAATAATATATGAAAATATATTTACACGTTAGAAATCGCATCTATTCAACTCGCATTAAGAGTCATTAGTGCATTAATGCGACTTTTAGGGCGAAAGAACCGGCCACCTGCTCTCTTAATGGAGTTGCAGTGGAATTAAAATATTGCATTTTAGTATTATAAAGTTTTAAAATAATGAAATTCAAAAAAGAAACGTCTGGTGAAAATTGAATACGCAGAGAAACATTAACAAGAATTTTTATAGACTCCATTATTGTCGGATCAATATTGAAATTTTCCAGTAAAATTCGTATTGTTCTCCCGAATACAATTCATTGTTTTTCTTGTTTTGTATTTTTATCCCCGTCCGATTATAAAATGCAAGTCATTCTGCATTTAATGGAGAAACATAATTAACGGATTACTAAAAAATTCCATTCTACAATTCTTTGAATTTGTACAATACTTGTTTTGAGTTCAATTTATTATAAAATTTTGATTAATTCATTTCTGTAATAAATTTCGAACATTATACTGTATAAAAGTTTTAAACTAGAGTTGAAAAGCTTACAACATGTTGAAGTTGTGGAAAGTTTTAATGCTTGTGGTTGAATATAAACGAAAGCTTCACTAGTCTTACAAACACACAGATAGAGTCGGTTTTTCCTTGTTTGATATGTAGAAAAGTCTGATATTTTAACGAAATTCTGATATAAACAATTCTCCAACATTAATAGCTAGAAGTTGATAGAAAATTGTTGATTTTATAAACGTAAATATAGGCGAATTTTGAAAGTTCCTTGTTTGTTGTATAGTTGAAGGCTTATTAAAAATTCAACTAAACTTTCAATATGGCGAACTTTTTTAATCATGCAATGCAACTCTCGATAAATAATCAACATTTTAACAGTTTCCAACTCAAATAATCGAGAATAGTCTGATTAAATTGCCAAGGAACGAGATATTTTCGACAATTTACCTGCAACTATCACAAAGACAATATATTAATAATAATTTGATAGTTTAGATAGAATTAATTTCCATGATTGCACATTTGTATAAGGATTGAATGAAGGGAATAATCTGGTTTGATTTCCTTTTGAAATCTCCTATAATTACAAACACTATTATCGGTACAAATTGTGATAATTCATCGGATAATCAGATGACTTGAATAGAATATATCGAGCGATTTGAAAAATATTGATTCGCTTCAATGTCAGGATTTTCGCCAACCGAATGCGTCCTTAAAACGGTCAAAAATGAGCAGCTCTCAGTCGCTACAGTTGAATCGGGGCGGTTTATTGATTAGATTAGAGGACCTGATAAAATACGAATTACTGCTTCATCTTTGAGTATTTCCCCAAAAGCTGTTTATTAAGTTAATTTTAATGGACGTAATTGGTTACTAAAAATAGATAGAAGGGTGGTTACAATAGGGAGAATCTTGAAATTGTGAATTATTTAGCGATAATGTAAAAATCGCAATTTTTCAGGAATTCGGCGTCAAAATCGATGTTCAAAATTGTCTAGACGCTAACCGTATCGAGAGAAATTGTGAAAAATTCATCACGATATCGACACAAAATCGATAATTACCGTGACATTTACCAAATTCGATACAAATAAATAATTGTAAAGAAAATCAAAGGCGTTAACAGAATAGGGGGTGAAATATCTTGACGGTTTTACCGCGTGTACGAATTTCCGTGTTGTTTTTCGATGTAAATTATTGAAAATATCCTCCCCGGGGTTTTTTCCAATATTACATCAGAGTTTTCAGTTGAATTTCACGCTAATATCTGAATTTTAATTATTGTCTAAATAATAAACGAAGTATTCTATTTGAGATTCAGCCGGTAGCTGCGTAAATGCGAATATAGGGCGGAACAATATTAATAACTAATGTTGAATCTATAGAAAATGTTGACGTGTGACTGAAAAGGGACTTTCATTATTTTTGACTGACACTGAATCGATCAATAGATAGCATTGATTATATGTGGAATATTTCCAAATCGGCACACAAATATTGACACTTTTTATAAATAAAATTCAATAATAATAAAGAATAGGGGTCAACAAATATTGTACAACCCTTTACTACTTCTTCACTTAATGAATAAGGGTCTGGGTAGTCTACAATCTATAGAGGGTGCAGGAGGTATTGTTCACTCGGCTTGGATTCAAAACGACAGGAAGTTGTTAAGTCAAGGGTAGATGTGTACTTTGTAGATGCTAGTTGACAACAACAGTCTGAAAATAACGCTCCCCAACAGGGTGGATATTTACCATCAACTTAAAAGAAAATAATAGAACAACTACAAAGGGATGCAGGGTAAATTGGCGCTATCCAAATTAAACCACGACTCTAAATATCGATTCTATCAATTCATCCTCCAGTCGAATTAATTATTCGATTTTGATTTATGTTTAAAATCCGATCGTTGGGGATTAATTCTTAAAACCGGTTCAAACGTACGATTGAAAATTAAATATATCGGTGGAATTTTATGGTCTTATCGGCAATTCATCAAACAATCATCTCTATTCAGTTTAGAAATCAATATCGCCGAACGGAAATTTATAGAATTGCCCTCGAAAAAATTCATATTTTAAAACTATCGATCGGCTCTTATTATATTTCAAACCGTTTAATAGAATGGGATTTTCTCTAGAAAATCAGCAACGACAGTAATTCAATCGACGTAGTCAAATTGAGTTAATTGTTTTAAGGGTAAAATTGCAAGTTGGAAATTCAAAAAAGATCACCGAACGTAAAAACGTCAATTATTTTATTAGGATTGTCGAAAACGGTTTCTAAGCACCCCAAATTGACAGTTTAAATGATTTCATTTCCGCTGTCTTCTCTATAACAGTCCGATCGACTATTCTACACCATTTGCTCGGTATATCCTTTCAACTAACCGTTGATTTGGTCGCCGGACGGTTTCCACATAATCGAAGCGAATTTCTTCTCTATACACTTCCACCTATCTTCCCGCATATCTGTTGTTTTCCTTCGAAGAATAGCGTGTCCTTTTTGTCTACCAGTCCAATTTAATGTTGTAATTCCACAACATTGTTTTTCTTTCAGTTAGTTTTCAGCTGTGATCTGTATTGACATGTTGTTTGTTTTGCTCGTGGCACAGTTCGAGTTTCACTGTTATATAAGCATCGATACTCAATTAAGGGATATATTTCAAGCTCCTCTAGGGGATGAATTGTACAAAACGAGACAGAAAAGCCGACTTTCTATTTCTGTTAAAACTACCAAATAGATTTATTTATAAACTGCTGAACATTATTAATTAATATTGTTTAATTTATGGAATAACCGAGCCATCAATCAAATTGAATAAAGTTGGAAATAACAATTCCATTTCAATTTATAAATACGCATGTTTTGTTTGTTTAAAAATAAAGCTGGAAAATTAAATTGCACTTTAATTTAAAATTTGAGCCATGAAAGAGCGTCGTTGAATCGAATTGATTCTAAGGTTTCAATAAATCTCCAATATAAGCGAACACATAAAGATTTCTAGTAATATTTCGAAAATGAAAATAAAATAATTTGAATGCAATAACTCTGATGACTTGCCCGTTAAATATAATCAAATTCTACAAATTTTTTTCCACCATTTCGATTATCCATCTAAATAATTCCGGTTAATATAAATTCCATTGATCCTCATCTGTACATCTGGCATCGATACGAATATTGGAAATTTCACGATTACATTAAGAAATTGAATATTTACGAGTTGATAAATGCATCTATCATTAATAATAACAATAATGTTTGGAATTATAAGCAAAAATTGAAAAGACTTATAGTTTGTTGATAGCTGCAGGCGTTTATAACTTTATGATTACTTTTATGTTTATAGCTAGAGTGTTGAGAAAATTTTTAATAATCTGTCCTGACTAACTCTAATATCTTTCATGTTCTATAAAAATGATAAGGGAATAGACGTTCTTTTATTAAGTGTTGAATTTGATGAAGAAATTGGATTAATAGTCTCCAAATTTTATTCGTATAAGTAATTAGCGGGCGATTTGCAAAATTAGCGCTCGGTAGCTCAATTGTAAATCAGGAATCACAACATATTTTTCCTTTATTGCTGAATCTTAGAAAAACGA
Organism: Hycleus cichorii; assembly: GCA_013841215.1. Lineage (NCBI taxonomy): Eukaryota > Metazoa > Arthropoda > Insecta > Coleoptera > Meloidae > Hycleus > Hycleus cichorii. Next base: position 27,637 of record JACDRQ010000336.1, on the reverse strand, counting down.
GAGAAGTGAACAGTTTATAGAAATAAATGATTATTCATTCATTCAAGATCAATCTCAGAGAGTCAGTGTGTTTTACCATTTACCGATGAGCTACGAAGTTCTAATTCCCCTAAAACTTTCCCTAAAGACTTGAAATATTGTTCAGATCATTCGGAAATTATACAAGAATATAGAAGAGGTAGCTTCTTTATCTAATAATCTTTTAATTATGATAAGAATAGCATTTAATCGGGTCAATTTCAATCGTTATTTGAGATGAATTTCCGAGGGAGATTGGGGTAGTTTAGCTGATTTTCGATCAATGTTTCGAAACTATTTTATCGGCAATTTCTCGACCAATTCTTGAGTCGTAAAATTTAGCACTTTTAGATTACGTTATTCAGCTTTTACTGTAAGTTGCAATTATTTGGCATTTTAACAATTTACAGGAGAGTTCCTGAAGATGTTTTGGCCAAATTAGAGCCATTAGAGCATATTAAATGACTCAGAATAACTCGAGGATCTTTCAACGTTAGTTTTCTTCGCTTTCTCTCATTGAATTCTAGAAAAAATTCAATCCTCCAGTTGTTCTGAATAATTTGAGGAAATTACGCCATTATTTGGACAATTTTGAAATGAGCTACAAGGTCCAAATTTCGCTAAGAATTGTCCTATAAATTCTTAAAATATTTTTATAATAATAGCAACCGCTTTAAGAACTTGTAGCGCAGGCTGAGTTAACGTTAAGATTTCAGATTTTCGCCTTAAATCATCAGTTTGTCAATCGAATTTGTTACTAAAAATAAAAAGGGCATTAAATCAATTTTCAAACTAAATTATAGTCTTGAATCTTATAATCTGATTAAATTATGGTGAAAAATTACAGATTTTAAGGAAGCAACATTTTGATTGATTTTTGAGCAATTTCTCGCCTTAATTTGAATTTTGCTATCGATTGTGGGCGTCTTCGAATAATTTCAGAGCTTAATATTGTTTTAAGGAAAAAACTTTATAAAACCCAGAGATTTTATTCAGCTTCTTTTAAATTCAACTCGACATAGTACGAAACTCTCAAATAAAGTCTAAATTGTTTTCTGCCCCCGCTTACAATTAACTTTCCTCGAAAATTATCATCGCATTGATGTTTTTAAACAATAAATAGAAACTTGTATGAAACAATACAATCTACCGATCAAATTGTTGTATTTACTTTTAGTTGGTGAATTTACAGCATTATTAATCGTCTACAGGTGAACATCGGTGGCTTAAAAGAACGATTACAAAATGGATAAAGACCTCCCATGGGAAATAAATCTTAATTTAATCACGTAAAGAAAAGGTTCAGCCCCATTACTTACCCGACAATAATGAAACACCTTAATGATTCAATCGGAAGTTGCACCCCTACTGAACGCAAATGACTTACAATCGAAATTAAGAAAGCGCTTGAACTTTTAGATGAGCCGACATAGAAAAATATGCTTCAATAGTCTGATTAATTAGGGTTACCGGTCGTTATCGGAATAATTGATCACGAAGACCTGTGAAATATACCGGTAAAGTAAGTTAAATGTGCGTGTCAGCTAGACAACATTATCTGCGTTCGTGCGGTTTTGTTGGATTAATTCTATACCCTTTGTGACTCGAGTATTGAATCGATCAAATAATTTTTAGGTGTAGAAAATCGAAAACAATACAATTCGAAATATACACCAGATATAGCTTACAAATAACCCAAACGGGTCCTATAAAAATAGTGTGACAGTAGTTTAGACTGGAATCTGTACGACCACACGAGCAGATTTAGATAAATCCTCCTAGGGACACTTCTGAATTCAATACAACTTAGTAGCAAATTACGTGGATGTAATTTAATGAATCGTAGCAGATTTATCTCGATTCGATTAAGATAATTAAATGGACCATTTTACATCTAAATTTACATTTTATATTTTCTTCACAAATGAAACTCGTGAAAAACCGAGTTGCCGCATGAATATTGAATTAATTAATGTAATATCGAGATTATAACAGCCACGTTCAAGATTAATTGCTAATAACTACCCTTGATTCTTGATAAAACAGGCACAGTTTTAATAAGCAGATATTTCGGGCATTTCCTGATAAAATAAACCACCGTTATTTTGTTGGGGTCGCCGAAAATACCCCTATATATTGTTAACATTTACAATATAATAAAACAGTCCATATCTTATCCAACATTGATATACTCAATTGTCGATAAAAAACCAATTTCCTATTTTTATAGAGCATTTTTTCAATCTAAAAATAAGCAATTTCCTCGAATGAAAATTTTTTTAAGTGGAAAAATTTCCTTCCTTTATCTGGTTGTTTTTATTTTTATTTTCTCTATCGTCGTTCGGTTGCTGTTTAACTGTCGGCAACGTTTTCAAGCAGTTTGATATTTCCAACGGATGAAAGAGTGAGAGAAAGGGGGAGCGTTTTAGAAATTCACTTCATCAAGCGCGTGGCTAAGCAGCGGGCTTTATATTCGGTAAACATGGAATCAATAGAATCCTTAAGGGACCCCTCTACAAGACCTATACGCACACTTTCCTGGTACAATTCATTTCCCGTACGCTTCTTTCACCGATACTCATCTATTGAAAATCGGCCTCTAGTTAGGGCAGTCTAAATGCGAGAAAAGGGCAATAATTAATTTCGCGCCCCAATTGTTTGCGCCGTAGGACAATTTATCCATTAACGTCTATTTTTATTGACTGTATCTGTTAATTAAATTTTTTATAATACAACAATAAAGGTATCTTCTATTTCCTAGCGTCTTGCAAAATTAATTTGGCGCCTTATTAAAAAATTATCTATACTGGATGCTGTATAATTTAACTTTTCTTATCAATATTCGGTTTGAGTCGATGGACAACAAAGGATAATTGTCATATTTGGCATTATTAAAGTTAGAAGTCGGTGATAATGATGGAGGAAGTTGTTATAATCGTAAAGATTTCTACATGCGATGCATAATAATAAGAATTCAAACTCTATACGTTCCGGTAAATTCAATATAACTCGACAGATGAACGGAATTTTCTCAAACTAGCAAAAATTCCTATTGTAAATACCGAATTTCAGTCTATTTGCGCGAAAATTAATTCCCTAATTCGGTACTTGTTGTTAACAAGAACTAACTTAAGACTTGGCAGTTGAAATATTATTGAACGACAAACAAAGACTTCGCCCAAGATGATGCGTAACAATAACACCATTGAGTGCGTGATTAGTAAAAATTAAGCGAAAATTTCCGTTACAACTGCCAAATTTGCGCCTTAATTCGGCTCTTGTTAGTAGAAATTCCCTTAAGACTTTAAGCAGAAGCTAAATTATTGAGCGATAAACAATGACGATTTGATCCAAATAAAGCGGAATTTTCGTTTGTTAGCTCTTTTGTATTCTTCATGTAAAATTTCCAAGTCTTAATTTATTCGGCAGCCCCCAACGTTTGTTAATTCGAAAGATTTGATTGTTTAAGAGAGATAAATTTCAGGGCATAGTCGTTTCGACGAGTGGCATTAATTTTGGCGGTTGGTAATAAATGATTGTCGGCTTTTCCATGACTGTTTCGTATTCATAAACGGTCATTTTAGAAATTTTCAAATGGTGATTGTGTCAAAAATTTCGTTATTGCATCGACTCTTCGGTAAGAACAAACAGAAAAATTCAAGTAACGCAACGAACATGACTAGAAATCTAATGAGAATTGAGTAAAAATTACGAAATAAATGGAAATATCGGGACAGGAAATAGTTGGAAAAAATCCCCTCCCAAGAGCATAGTAAAATATGGTCCAGTAGGGAGAAAAAATCCCGGATGTCCGAAAAACGTTAAATGGAAATAGACAAAGTTTAACTGATACGGGACAACTGGCTTTCCGGGATTTATTTATCTATTATTGTGATTATGTTGATTTAATTTAATAGATTGCCAAATTTCAAATGTATGTCGTCAATCTGGATTGTTGAATAAATCACAGCCGGTCAATGACGTACGATAAATCGGTGGTAGTTACTATGGTAGCTGCAGCGTAGTACTCTCTTCTTCAAAACTTTACTATAGAATAACATCCATTCAGTAGTGAATGCGCAGAACTACTGAACACTTTCCAACTCTGTCGTCCGTTTTCCCATCGATTTACTACCATCACGTTGACAGTACAGTATTCTTTTACAAAAGAATTTGATTATTGTAAGATTTATGGCAGAAGATTGAATGCGTTGTGATTTTGGTGGAGGCGCCGGGTCAATCCATAATTCCATTCATCGCATCTTTATCGATTTATCTCAAATATCTTTCGAATCATTTTAACTTTGCTTGTTTTGAATTTTTTAACATCCAGATGGTGGCGCAAAGGCACATTATTGGCAATTTATGTAAATACTGCTGGTAAATTTCGAAAATAATTAAACTTTATTAATACTCTAAATTATATTCCAACAAAATTAATTTTAGATGATTATTAGTATCGATTATCGATGATAATAATTGGAATATTTTCTAATTGTGTACCCCCGAGATATTGAGCCTTCTATCTCAAGCGCCATATATATAAACGTGTACGTGTGTATATACAAAGATGATGGACCAGTTTTAGGCATGCCTCGATTTTACACCCCTTGCAGGAGCTGAATCGTGCGCATATCCCTCTCGCATGGCCAACAACATTCTAATATAAACTGAAATAGTCGGTGTTGGACTGTGTGTTGGTATACAAAATCATCGTATCTTTATTTCTAATTCCATGTGTGTGATGTTGATAATGATCATGGTATGATAATATGGGTTAAAGAATATGATAAGAAGTTTACCGATCGTATGGTGCTGGACTGCGCTACTATTTCGAACAGGTAATTCGAATTTTAATCTTTCTCAAGATTTACGGCAATCAAATTTTTAAATTATAACGATCCATCTATTAAATGCGCACGTTTTTATCGTAATAATCACAATGATTGTATGGTGGTGATAGTAATAAAAAATAGAGGAAGTTTTATTGCATTTTTGGCAACTCTTTCGAAATTTAAACAGATTCTTTCCCATATATTGTTAAAATGAATTAGAGTATAGTGATACAGTATCCTGGCGTGGAAAGCTTATTTTATAAGCCTCTCAAAAAGATAATGATGGTCTTTTTATAACCGCCACTACGGGATAGAATTAAGCTTAAAGTTAATAACTTTACATCGAACTTTAGCCGAAATTTCCGGTGTAATTTTTAAAAGGTCAATTAAAATCTTCTTAGAGTAGGTAAATACATTATTATAGGAGATGAATTAAGAAAAATCGCTTGTAGAATTTTCAGTTAGCGTACCTTCAGCAGAACATCTATTTTCATTTATTCTAGCAACTTCAGCAATTTCGCTATTATATTCTTTCCACATATACAAAAAAGACGCAAACAAACTGGCAGCCAAAAAAAACCTGGTGTTATAAATTGAACAACATAAAAGTTTAGCAGAAATTGTCAGCATTTACTTTAATCTAGCTTATAGTTTGTGGTGTTGGTGAAAATGGATTGAAATGAAAATGGTACGAATATGGAAGGAAATATGACCGTTTCCGGCGGATCTCACCATATCGCTTAATAAGATATTGTATAACCTCCATTTTCACCACATCTAAACCGATACAAAAAAATAACAGCTACAATAAGTCATCAAGTGAATGAATTATTGAAAAACCCTAACGACAAAAAAACCACCCTCTTTTAGTTTTTGTGTCGTCGTATTAACGTTGAAAGTAATCATTTTTCCATCTTTTCCACAACTACAATTAGACCTGGAGAGATAGTTTTACGCTTTTCACTAATGAAAATGGTTCTGGGTTTTTTCTCGTCCATTTTGTGTGCGAAAGAATTCGTATTTTTGTTACTTCAATTTCGGTTCGGAAATTAATTATAAACTGCATTATCATCGAATTTGTTTAATAAATGTTTGAACAGATTTCAACTACAGACACGGCTCGAATTAGTAGCGGAAAAGTTGATTGAAATTGTATTGTCAAGTTTTGTGATCAACTCCTAGTCTAATCCAGAAAAAAATAGGGGAAGAGACAACGTGGAGAAAATAGAGGAGTCATCGAACTTTCTGTTGTTTTGTTGATTACCAGGAACTACCCTTCCGTCCTGCGTTATATCGCCGTAACTATAACAAGAAATTTACGATATTTCTATCTCTTATTCGCCTCTTTTGCAATAAGAATTGTTTTGTTGTTGATTGTCAAACGCCTAGTCTAGTTGAGTTTAGTGCACACTGTCATTGATATGCAGATCCGAACTTTTATTCGGTTAGTGAAGTTTGTTTTGAGAAACCAATTTTCCGGACTAGTCGGAAAAGGGGTGGCGCACCGAAAGAAGAAAAAAATGCGAAGTGATTTACAACTTATTTATGTACATATTGATCTCCCATTTTAAAACTCGTTCACATTTCCCATCAAAACAAAACATTGAAAAGTGGAGATTGATGGAATGTTTATCTGGCTGCTATAAGGACAAATATCGGAAAAACAAAACGCCCTTTTTTCGTCCATTCGGTTAATAGAATTAATGGTAATTAAACCATGGGGATTTTCTTAGTTGAACGAAACGAGTATTCCCAGTAATTAAAATTAATGTTTATTGTATGTTGATGTGTCTCTTTGGGGTTTACAATATTAAACCTACTATTTAATTAACCAAAGGTGAACAACTTACTGAATAGCAGTACACTGTTTATTAAACAGAAATAATTTAATATAGAAGAAAGGATATTGGGCGAAAATTCGAAAAGATTTGGCAAATATCACGAGAAATTTTTATCCAAACAATGGTCTTTCTTATATAGACGATGAAATATTTGGAACTGAAATGAAATTCACATAATAGCAAATCAGACAATGTAAACATAAGAAATTTAACGGAATTTCCGTTCTATAACAGAATACCAAATTATTAACTTACTTCAACAGAATTTCACTTCAATTATTGATTCGCCAGTTGAATTTCTCTATAATAGACCGAATTGTATCAATAAAGAAAGTTTTAATCTGCATATTCGACCGGAAGTGTCTCTAAAATTGAAATCAATTAAAAAAAACAATTCGTAAGTTGTACCTGTTAAAGTCCAATTTCAATTAGAAATTTACTCTACTTTAACTGTTATCGGAGAAATTCTAATGAGAGATTCTACTACATCTGATACGATGTATTTTTAGCACAGTTAAGAACAAGTAAATGAGAAAAGTTTGTATTATCAGGACGAATAACAAAGACTAATTTAGCATTAGTTAAACTTACCGGAGTTTGGAAAAAAATATATTCAAGTTTTATAGAAAGAAAACTCAAAACTTTGTGTATAACTTACTATAGAATTAAGTCAAACAATTTTTATCTATATGATAATTTAAGTTTCTCCACAAATTTATGGGCGAATAAAGTGAATTTGACGTTAATCAGACTTCTAGAAACGCGTCCAAATGGCAAAAAATTCCGATAAAATTGCAAGTTCAATTCAACAGCGTTCGATGAGACGCACTTTTTATAATTGTGATCGATTACCGTGACAATTAATGGTCGATTTAAGCGTTAAATAAATGAGAAATTTCTAGTAGAAGAAGTACAAACATAACTCGATTGCGTGTGTTAATTAAAACTTGAAGGATATTGAGAAATATTCGTTTTAAAAGGTCATAACGATAAAATTCAAACTTTTTCCCAAGCGATTTTTAATGGAACATATTTATCGCTAACCAGATAGATGAGCAACGTTTCCAATGTCAGATTTGTTAAAAACTGTTTGTTACACGGATCGATTTATGGGTGAAATTGTTATCTAAAATTACCAGTGAATCCAATTTCAAGCTACCGATCACTATAATCACGCGTAATAATTGGTGATTATTTGTTGTTGTAATTGGACTTGTTGAAATGGAGATCGAGTTAAGATTCGTATGAGTTTTTTCGAAATGGCGTTCGATAATCCGTTTAGAATCGTAATTGTGCGCTGTATTGGAAAAATATTTGTCATTTCCCCGTATATCGTCGATAGATATCAGTTATTACATTCCGGTGATCAGTGTGTGATCCTTTTAATAAGTTTTCCGGGATAACTTTGAGAAATATTTTATTCAGCTTTTAATTATGGTTTATTTGATTTTTTCCACATTACACCAACAATGTGGTTAATTAATACCCTTCATAAAAAACTCGCTTTGTAATGTTGGCCAAATACAAGCAATTTTTTTAATTATCTATTGTTGTAGTGGAGTTATTATTGTACCTCTGTTATTAGAGAGAAATTGAACTTTAAAAGTTTGTTTTTTTATATTATCAACCACTACCGGTTCTATTTACGAGTTGTATGAATAATTTAAATTTACTGTAAATGACGTGGGTTGAGTGATCCGTTAATTTTGCGAAATAACCGTTAATTACTTAATAGAATTAGTACCTTTAGGTTCACCTTAGTTTAATTGTGTGTACATGTGTTGCGTACAATAAAGCTTAATGCCGAATTTAATACATATTGAATTCATAAATAGAATAGGATTCAACCTCAATATATCCCTTAGACTTGGTAATTAGCGCGTGCTCTTGCATTATTTTAGAAATTCATCAATGCAATGATTACGCCGCTAGCGGCTATTAAGTTCCACTAATGAGGCTGCTGTATTCTAAACCAGTACTCTTCAACACTTCCTCCCACACTACCATTACTCTACTATTATATCGCACACATATACACACTTTTATATCTGTTATATCTCTATTTTTATAGTCATCTAGAAAACTCCTACTCGTACTGTTACAACTCTACAATTCTGATTGTAATCTTAGATGATGATGATAATGCACGAGGATTTCGCTACTGAACTCTTTAGTTAACCAGTCAGTTGAATAATTTCAAAGGCCTTTCATTAGTGGGGATTTTTCTTGGGTTGGCGACAATACAACAACATCTCAAATATCACACATGGTTCTCTTCAAACAAAACAACTCGTCTAATTTTGACTATAAATACAAATCAATAAAGCTTGCAATATTGAAAATTAACGTAGAAAATAACGGATAAAATCCGGGGTAAAACGGGAGAATAGAGGGTAGCAACAATTCATGCATGAACTGATTCCAGTCGCTGACTTAAAAGATTTCCAGCTTTAAAACTGTACGGGCTTAATTGTTGATATTAGTCGAAAAAATTCCGTTATTTCCAATACACTTTTTGTGTTTGAGTGTTGCGTGTCTGCATTAAATCGGAAGCTTAAATTGTCCTTTTTCGTTTAATCTATGCTAGTAGATTTACATAATAATTTAACTGGAATTTGAATTAATACATTTTTGTATGTGTAACCAGTAGATTACGACTAGCAGAAATCATAAAAAATCGTTTGAACGAGTAGAATCGGTATTTATCATTGGATCAAAAAATGGTGGATGCGCCGGGCGAGGCGATACTGCAAAATTTTTTATCCTATATTAATGATTCGCTATTATCCGAATTCTGGGAAAAATTGGCTAAAAACTGGCTTAATCTAGAGTCAATATTCCTTTTATGGTTTATAACTGTAGGGCAAGCTATTTTTTTGCATAGAAAATCAACCGGCTCAATTTGTAGCTGATTATTGAATATATGTCGGTCTGTTTCCATTTCTACCAACTACAAAATTTCCATTCCTTGTACGCAACAAAATAAAAAATATTCGTTAATTATCACCTGTAACGCACGATACACGTTCATTTTCCGGCCGCCACACTTGTGTCTATATTTGAAATTTAATACCAATTAAATTTTATAATTAAATATGGCGCCGATGTATGAAAATTCGAGGAATTAATTTTTCCATCAGTGCCATTAATCATTCGACGGACAGAAATAATAATAAAAAAAATTGTACAACACCGACCGGTTTACGTGTTAACCTTTATTAATTAAAATTTCCACCGAGGGGAATTCGTAGAATTTGGAAAACCGTACGAATTGTAAACAGAAATACAACTTCAAAGCCATAATAAACACTTGTAGCCGTATCACTGTTGTGTTTGTTACGATAAATGGAAATAAAGAGTATACGTCCCTGGTGATTTAGAGGTGTTATGTCCAGTCCTTCCTTTATTTATAGCGGTAGAGTAACCATTCTAAGAAGTCGAACAGGAATTTACAAAATTCAACATTAAATTCTTGAAATTTCCAAATAATCTACAAGAGACTCAATTTATTTAAACTGCCCAACGTAACCAACAATTTGTATTGAATTACAAACAAATATAACGCTCACCTTTATTCTGATTTTAATGAAATATCATTCCATAGAAGCCAGTAGTTTTAATTATAACCGAAGCTTTGTTTAAAACCATTCTACCGGTTTAAGGCTTTTTTATTTTCGTTAAAATTCAAAAGACGTATTGTTGCCGGAGAGGGACTAAAAAAACGCGTAACACAACGAACAAAAATATCAAAAATTCTATTAATTTGTAACGAAAAACAAACCAACACGTAACGTACTTTGTTTCTATTTACCTGTTCCATTTTAAATAAAGAAAATTTACATTGCCGGCAAATTGAATCAACGTACCTGAAGGGGAAAACAATTCCGTATGACATTTACACGATGAATGACCTATACGGAACAACAGTCGAGTTTATTAATTGTATTTAAAAGTGGGAAAATTCTGGACAAATAGAAATAAATAAGGTTGAATTAGCCCCCGTCTATTGTTGAATTTATATTGAAATAGCAATAGGGGGCAGTTTAATTCAGAAAACACACCCAGTTTGTGCACGCAGTCTAAATTATTCACTTATACGTTGAAAGGTGCATTAATATAATTAGATTAAACTATTTACAAGACAATAGAAATTCTATCGATTTTGTAATTCAATTAATACAAAACATACCTTTTGAGGCGTTTTTTGCGGAGAAATCGCAAAATAACGCAAACAGCAATTTAGAATCACATATATGTAAATATGTTTGAATAACGCGAATAAATATACCAGGCTACCAACATTTATAGCTACCAATAAAACATTCCCAATGGCTTAATATATTTCCATCGCCTAGTGTGTTTACTGCCTTATTCCCTCTCTTAACAACTATCAATCTAAGCAAATGTTTCGCTTTACTGCCGAACATTCTGCACATCTCTAGAAATTGTTTCTGTAATTGATCAAAGAATAGAAAATTCGAACATAATCACGGAAAAAATACGAGGAAATATCCTTAATTAGCCGCACTTCTTCTTCGTTTATGTCGTTTTTGTTGCCCGGACCAGATCAAGATGTTATCAAATGGGCAACGCACAATTCTCTAAATAGTTCCAAGTTTTATATCTATAAAGTTTCGTCCCAGAACACTTATCCCTACAGTATGCGACAACGAAAGGAAATATTATATTTACCACTTATCCGACCCGTTTTTGCTCTTGTTGTATCGGATAGTTTCCGTTTACCCAACACATATATTAAAGGGAGTAACATAATATTTTATTTGATAAAAAATTCTATACGGACGTCTGCAGAGAATCAATCTATCAATTTTCGATTTATTTACGTCAAGTACTTGAATTATATATCGATATAGTTGATGGTAGGATGCATAGCGTTACGACTAGACAATAATCGAGCGATGAAGTCGGTTCTAGATAAAAAAAATACCAAAAAAATTCGATTCTTGAAAGGAACATGAACGGGAAAATCTTCTTTAATACTGTTGAAAAATGGAAATTTTGTGTAAATATGAATATGAATCTGGTGATTAAAATAGAAACAACCACTTGAGTATTATTTCTCATTACCGGGCCCTATCATTAGAATTTCGTTTCCCCTCAACAATCTCTACAAAGAGTTTAGAGATGAAACAATCGAGCGACATCTTAAACATTCGAGCTTCTTTAACGCAGGTTTTCTGAGACGGTTTCCGGTGCTTGACAGCCAAGCTAGAGCAAATGCTGTAAAGCTTTGCAGGGTTTTTTAATAATGAAATGCATATTTTCCTTAAAGAGCGGGTGGTCCATTCGAAAGTATAATTTGAGTATAGGAGCCTCAGAAATAATTTCGCAAAAGCGAAACTCCGGAGCTCGGTCAAAAAACGATTGCTCACAATACTGTGAGAAAAGAATCGATTCACGAAAATCGTAATATTGTGCAAAAGTGTTTTTGGCCAAGTTTCCGATGAGTTCCGGGCGCTTAACAGATCATCAGAATATTTTATTTGATAGTTTGCCCCCCATATGATCTGATTGTTCAAAATTAAGATAATTAAGAAGTTGGTTTGGTTGTTCTAACATTGAGAAGCTCAGATATCGTGGAAATTGATTAAACTTAAAATCCGGAGATTCTAACATTGAATATAACAGACAATTTCTAATACAAGTGCAATAAAATGTTTAATCAATACGCTTAAATCACATGTAATGGAGCTATCATGTATGAGATCACAAATTTATCTTTCAACAATCAAAAGAATCAATTGTAAAATTTCTAAAATCAAAAGATAGAGCAACAATATTGCATTGTTTTTTAATGGCCCAAAAGAATTGACTGAAAAGTCGAGGAATTGTCTTTTATGCTCCTCGAATCGTTATCTTGCTATTGGAAGGTAAATTTTTCAATTTAGCCCAACATATTCAAATAAAGAGATAATGAAACGCATTAAAGTTCAGCTATGACAATAAATAAGGGGATTACAAAAGAATTGTTTTGCCGCTTATGTTGTACAATTAAATAGCAGGTAAGAAGATTTAAGAAGAAACGATGAGATATTACAAACAATTAATAATAAACGGATAATGGAGTATGATAAGAGAAAAAAAATGAAGCTACAAGGATAAAAAGGAATAAAAGAAATTTTTAATTAATTCGTCTGTACCGAAATACGACATGAAAATCTAATTATCTGCATTTCAATAGAAAACTTTTCTACTAGCGAATGCAAATTGGAGTGCTAATTAATTAGATAGGTAATAACGAAAATTCCCGGTCACCTTCAAATCGTACATTCCGCAATAAAGAATCATTGAAATATTCGATTATTCGCACTATTGAATGATGATGAATTTTTTTAATGTGGAACAATTTACAGCTTTTAAGCGGACAATTTTCTAGGAACAACTCCCGGGAAATGTTGAAGGGAATCCTAAAAGCGTGACCTATGATGAGAGGTGTATGGAAGGCTTGCTCTCTTTCACTCAACCACCACCACTGCTACCACCGCCATGACTCGTTACCAACATCGATTTCTTTAAAAATGCAATGCACCTCTAATTACTGAAAGCTGGTCAAGCTGCGCACTCGCAGATGGGATTTTTTCTAGTTTTCCAAACAATAATTTTTCCATGGACATTATCGAAAACGTCCATTGGCCGGAATTTACTGTGGCAGATAAGCCCATTTTTTTATGAACTGAAAATAAAAATATTTCGCTACTAAATAGGATGAAGATAATGATACGTGACAGCAGTCTGAGTACGATATTTGATTTCACGCTAAAGAAATCTCATTGTTCGTAACGAGTTTATGAATTTTATTTAGCTTGAAGACGCGACAAGTTTTAAATACGTTTCCAGTCGAAAAATAATGAAGACGAAAAATTTTCAGGGTATGCAAATATGCATGATTTCGTTCGACGTCCTCTAATGAAACCAAAATTCCGCTGTATTCTGTGTTTTGAATTAATTTCATTACAACTTTAGTGTAGTTCAACTATTTATAATGTATGTATAGCTGAAGAAAAAGGGGCAACAAAACAAAATCTACCCGTTTTGTTCTTGTCGAATAATTTATACAAAAGTTTAGAGAACTAGAGTTACGAAAAAATCTACACATTAAATCATATTTATAATTAATGAATTTTCAAATGGAATCCACTTAGGTTGAAAGAATCTATAAAATATTAATAAATTACTAGGCTGCTCTAACACAAAAGTTGTACACAGTGTGCAACTATAAACAGGATCGAGGCGGAATTAAAACTAAATTAATAATTAACGAAANGAAGTTACAAGAGTCAGTCATTTTAGACAGAGCCGTAAGCAACGTACCAGATAGAAAGTTGATTTGGGCGGAAAACGATGAAATTTTAAGCGATATTTCGAAAAACTTGGCCGCCATTACAGGCACTAGACAACCAAACATTATTCGTCGTTTCATGTGGGCAATCGATTGGTGAAAATCGCGACACTGCCCAAAAGAAACGCCGATGAGCTACACAATCCAAATTTTGCTAAAGACCCCCTCAAAGTATTTTCCGAATCGCTGGCAACTAATAGGATTTATCTTTAAACTGGACGCTTTTGAATGCTTCATAATTGAAATGGCCGGTGTAGTTTTTTGTAGCCCATTTCGCTTGACCTATTATTTCGGATTAAAAGTTCGGTTATAGTGTCAAACTTCGGCTATCAAGTTGGGTCGTTAATTTAAGTTTCCTTAATGAGAATGTAAAAGTTAAAGTTTTAAAACTTGCCCAACTTGCTACTTTACTGTCGCATCAATATCGTTGCATGAATATTGCATCAATGCTTTGAAGACAACCAAGTCACCATGGGACGACTATATCGGCCAAAATACACTACGAATTGGCAGCATTGGGGAAATAACCAGTAATTCAATACCATTACCAACAGAATTTATAAATAATATTGTAATTATAAGAAATGTTAGAAAATAGATGAATTTTGGTTATTGTGGTCTTCTTTTTGCTGTTTTGAATCTTGAAGCTGGTTATTATAACGTTGATAAAGACGTTAAGGTTGCTTGGAAATTGCACGAAATTACAACGTAACTAATCACCACATTATTGAAGGGAATAAATTGTTAATTTCACTTGCAGAATTTCTGTTATATAATGACAGACAGTAGGTCTATTGATCTAAATTAAGTCACGTACACACACCTAGCAAGACTGGAACGTTTAAACGCTTTAAGTCGGTCGAATCGATTTATATATTCGGTTGAAAAGCCCGTAAATCTCCACAACATAGACCCAATAGTTTCTAAATGATCTATCAATTAGAGACTTACCTATCTAATCGTTTCGGTATAATCCTTACAAGAATTGATGAAAACGTACAAATTGGCGCGGTAGTTACAACATTTATGGGATTTAAACGATGAATAAAACCAACGAACCGAAATACTGTTAGTTTATGTTAAATATAAACTTCACAATTGAAAATCCTCGATACGTAAGATGTAATCGATTGATCTTTGTTACGCAACGGCAACGACCTGTCAAGAGTTGTGATAAAACAACCCTTATTCAAGTTCACACAAGATTAACTAAAATCAATTACAACCACTATTTCATGATATAATCAATCAATAAAATAATTTTCAACTAAAACACTCGCCTGTCTCCCAAATCCCCATCCTGTATCGATTTGTAATAGCAGACGATGCGAAATCATTAACGAAAATCTCAGCCAGCTACACAAGAGTCATTGATACCGCACACAATAATCGGTGATGAGGGGCAATTATGTTGAATAATTCACCCCATTCGACAGCGCCAGACACCACAGTATTGTCTACTAACCTTTGGTGGGTAATTGAAATCGACCTTGTCCAAAAATTTGTTTTTTCCCCAAACTAATTAAAGTGGATTTCGGGAGAATCTTGAAAGAAATTTCGATGTGTTCAATTGAGAAAGTTTGAACTCTATTTAGATATGTGGGTTTTCAATAATATTGTGAATATTACAAACGTCTCGTGGAAATTCAGAAATCCACTTTTGATCCAACTAAATCGGATTCAACATGAATCGGAGCTATCGCTATTGAATTACAGACGAATCTAATTAAAATTTTCAATCAGAATGCGATTTTTTGAGAAATTCGCCTGCTTTCAATACGCGGATTACTGAATTTGTTCGACTAAAGTCAAACAACATTCGTCATTATTTTGTCAACACATAAACTGATCATCGCTTGTTATATCAAACCTACCCCGGTTCGCAAACATAATAACATAAATACTCATTATGCATTAAATAACAAGGTGTATTAACTGTAAAACGGCTTGCCTGTTCCAATAAGATAACGTTGATTTTTTCTAAAAAGACATGTTTATCCGTTATTACAAAATTTCCTCATCCTTTAAGCTTCCAGTTTTCTTATAGACAACATTTATTAGCAAAAAACTTAAAAAAGCTCTTTTTAATATTTCTGCTTCGAAATAATCCGGCAAGAAGACAGCAAAAATACGATAATTATTTCGCAAAATATCTCTTTTCATACACAAAATAACAACTGTCGGAAAATTTTATATTTCGTATTCTGCAAGATACAAGTGACACTAAAAGATGAAATATACGTTGACATTGTACACGTATTTATCTCACTCAAGTCTGTACTAAATTCTAAATTGGTTTCAAAATGCAGGGGTGGAGGTAAAATAATAATAAAGAAAGAAATGAATAAAGAAATACGAAATTAACCAGGAAATAAAAACAACGGAAATTGCGGATTCTTTTTTATAAATTCAACGATAAAATCGAGTGATACAATTTCTAGACCGCAACCGATTACTTTTCACATTAATTTCGTTGCAAATTACGAAAAAATAAAACAAATTCATAGAATATTTAATCCTAGTGGAATGTTTCAACTCACGATCTATTGAAAGCCATCGAGTTCCAAATGGGGACTAATAAATTATTGATTTGACTCGTAATTTCGTTTGAATATTCATTTTTTGTTTAATAGAACGATCAAATTTGAGTCGACAATCGTTCTAACAAGGCGAAATTGGGAATTCTAAATTAAATTGCTGCTCCTTAAATCAAGACCGTTGCAAATAAAAGAATATGTGCTGCCGTGAGTTATATCAATGGTGAAGAATCGTTTGTTCGCTTGAAGGAATTCTTTTTTTTAATGGAAATTTATCACAAAGGAGACAGAATTTATTGCAATTGTCACAAGTATATGTCGTGTATTCATAGAAAGATAATTGGAACAAAATACAAGTTTTATTTATTGCAGTATTTGTAATATTTGCATCGAAGGGCCTACTAACAATACAATAGATGAATATTTTCGAGATTTATTACAAGGAAACAAGACAAAATTGTATATTTTCTCTAAAGATATGAATTTGCTTGACTTGAGAATAGAATAGAATCGAATATAGAATAAACAATCAAGAAAATTCGTAGTGAAGAAGCTGTTTTAGTGGCCTGTCAGTAAAGAAAATTCCACAAAAGGTAGTAAAAGTTATACGGTAAAGTTTCGTTACAAATACTCAAAATGACAGTTTTGAATTATTCATAAAATTGCAGAATTTCCCCCTAACGAAAGAATTCTTTGATTTGACAGTTGTATAAGGATCGTGTTTATTTATGAGACAATCCTACAGTTGATAAGTTCAATTCTGATAGAAAGTTTGACTTATTGTAATTCAACAGAGATTTTTATAAATTCAAACAATAGTTGAATTTAAAGCTCCCATTGTCACCATTAAAAAATATCTAATTTAGTTGGAGAACTATTCGAAAAATATTTTAAGGGACTTGAGAGAACGTTTACGGAAAGTTGAACCTTGTAGCTCACCAGAAATCCGCCAAAAAACGCTCTTCCGGAGAACAATAGCGTGTTTTTCATTATCAACAACAAAAACGACTAAGAATGACTAAAAAATTCTCGTGAAATTAATTTCTTACATTGTATCCTGAACAAATGTTAAAATTACTTCTGATAATGAAGATGAGCCTTCTCTGAGCCGTCTACTATTCTTAATTTGATAAGATACCCACTTCTCGATAAGCTATAGGGTCTAGCTTTTAGTAAAACGCTCTTAGGGATTTCTCTATAAATTCTCAAAATATTTCTCAAAACACTCCTCAACTAATAAGAGTTATGTTAAAATATCCTACGTTATTCGCCAATAAGTGGCGAGTGATTCGAAAAATACTCCAAGGATTTACAGGAAGGTCCCTATGGGTAAATTTTGAGCTTGGCAGCTCATTTAAAACAGACTAATTACGTCAAATGACTAACAATAACTCAAAGAAGCTCTCCACATACTTTTTAAAAAAATTTCTCTATTGAAAAAATCATTTTTTGACCAACTTGCTGAGCTACGAGCTTCAAGTTTTGCTCTAATAATCTTTAAAGCACCTGCTTGCGAATTGAGTCACCTGCATCCCTTAGGATTTGAATTTTGCATAATTTTCCCAGTGCTAGAAGTTAAAAATACATCACCTTATTTGCCAAGATTCTGATCTGTTGACTGGAAAGAATTTAGTAATAAGAATAATAATAAAATTGTTAAAGTTAGCGTGATTTAATCTTCAATATTGCAACACCTCTAGGCGATCTCTTAAACTCCTCTAATTGTAAAGCCGTGTCTGAATACAAACATTAGAACGGAAACTTCACTCGAATATCAACATCTTTAGTTGTAGTACGGACTTTGTGGAAATACCCTTTTTATTGATTGATGTTCTAAACAATAGTTTCTGATAATTTTATTTCAACTTATTGTTTGTGGTTTCTGTATTTTTTTCTAACAAAACCAATACAGATATAGAATCTGTCGTACTTTTACTGTTTTTGACAGTTTCATCTCTAAAAACTTCCTATAAACGAACTCGACAGGCCTTTGTACCAAAGCCACTACCAATCATCAATAAGCAAACAAATATGGGCTTTGAGTTTTTAAAATAATCACCGGAGAGTTCTTAACTGTCAAAACCACAATTTCTAAATATTATCCGGTATACTATTAATGAGTATTTCCGATTGAAATTCATTGATAAACGGATAAAATTTCAACAAATACTTGACCGATCGAATCCTAAATTCTCAATTAATCAAACAATATCTTGAAGATCTCGAGTGAGATGCGAGTTCACCGGTAAATAAATGACAATGAATGGAAATTCTCGACGGGAATTGTCGCTGGAAGGTATGCAATATCTAACTAGTACTATGTCCACGTAACTCCAGTTAAATGGCATGAAAGCTCGCTATATCCGTGGGAAATTTCCCATAAATTCTTGTAATAATGGAAAGTAATCAAAATAGAATTCTATAGGAGATATTGCATGCATGTATGTAATTAAAAATAAATAAAAAACTCGATTTATGACAACAATTTTAGATTGAAGTTGGAAAATACAGCTTTTTCCACTGACATCGACAAATTCAACAGTACTGCAATACGGCCAAGAATGCAGTTCGATTTTGGTCAATATTTGATGGACGATTAACGGCATAAATCAGTTGCATGTAAAACATGAAAATCGCTTGAATTTCCACCATTGATCGGAGTTTTAAAACAAATTTTCCATTTTTATAAATGGTATAAATCTAGAGATTTTGTACTGTTACAGCTATAATTTTCAAACAAAATCATAACATAAATCAACTGCAAAATAACCAAAAACGTACAACATAACAATTGTGAAACAAATTCGAATCCACACACGCCTAAATACTGTTAATTATCGACTCCATTACACTTAGTTCATTAAATCTTTGAATAAATACAGTTTAAATTAACACAATTCCGATATTAACGTTCCATTTGTGACATTCGAGACAAACTGCAGAGCACATTAGGGAGATCTGAATTTTTTTAAGAGTTGTTGTTGAGAACAACGCAACCGTTTTCTTGTTGAATTTCTATTTACTCCTTTTTGTCTCTTTTAGTCAATAAACGTGCAAGATAATAGAAAAACAAGATTGCCTCCAATTGAAAATCTCAAACTGATTTTCTTGATGTTGTCTTAACTTTTTTTTTGTTGTTATTCCTCTGTTTACAGTATGGAGCGGTGGATTAGATTTACAAGGACCATTATTCCTACATGAACCACCACATAGAATCGAATTTAGCAACAGTTCAGGTGGTAAAATTGATTGTACAGGCCAGGGAAGTCCACTGCCTGAAATTGAATGGATCCTAGCTGATGGTTCTGTCGTACATCAGGTAATACCAGCTATAAATATACGTATTTTTATTCTTATAACGATTGAATGAATTCTGTATAAAATAACACAACCCGGGGCTATTATTCTGATTTTATTCTCATGATAAACGAGTCACTGTTAAAATTTAAAACACGAGTATCTTATTATTCAACTATAGTGTAATAATTAGTTCAAAGTTGGCTTATTAAGTGGTCAATGTCGAAGTTTCTTGTACGATTAAATGGAAACTCAAACTAAACTTGAAATTAGATCGAAATGGAGAGAGCTTATAAGGAATTGAAAACTGGTACGAAATGAAAGACTTGCACGTTTTTATGCCTTTTTCCCAGTTAATTCCATCAGTGGATGTCTTTAAATATGCTGATTTCTTAGAGACATTATTGTTGTAGAAGGGACGTTTGGAAGTTAATAAAATTGGTGCCACTTTTAACAGCCACAGTCCAACTTAATACAAAGTATTTTCCCTTAGAAAAATCGATTTTTTGCGCAAATAAAAGTCTAAATGTTGCGTATATAGAGAAAAGTCAGAATTTAAAATCCCCAATTACGAATTTCTTGTATAGAATTTCCTAATAGTAATAAAAAACAGGCAAGTATAGAAGAAATTTCAGAGTTCGCTAATTTGGTATAATGGAGCAGATTTTCCAAGGAATTGGCTAAATTAATAGAATCAAATAGAATTTAAATACGAAATCTACCGAGTTGTTGAAATTTTATGTCTTTTTTTATTATTTTATAACATCCTACTTGTAATCGATCGTTTATTTTTGAAGTTATTTTGCTCTATTTACTTTAATCGTTTCCTTAAAAAAATTGTCTTTATTTAAGTTCAAAACTTCAAAATTTTGCCAATTTTTGTGCAATTTTTCAAATTTTTTGAATAAAATGATGAATTCTAATCTAAAGTAATTAAAACAAAAATACTCCTGCTTGAATTATTTAGAAATTCTTCAAACTTAACCACTGGAGTCAGAGTAAGACTGGCACTAATCTAATTTCTAATTTCTAATCCTACAATTTGAAGAATTTATGGATAAGTATCTATTTTAGTTATTCTTGATTAAAATAAGTTACTCTATAAAAAAATTGATGTTCTTTATTTTGATTGGACAGAAAATTGGCTTTAATATGTTGCAATCTAATCCTTTAATGTTTCATTGTAATGAACAAGAGTAACCCAACTGTAAAGACTCAAAACCACGAATGACAAATCCACGACTAAACTACAGACTGGAAGAATCACAATTCAAGCTAATTCTTCCATGTTGTCGTTAATAATTTCCTGTAGGATAATAAACAATACAAATCCTTACATATTGCGGAATATGTAAAATTTATTGTACCAAAAACTTGATTATTGCCCCATTATACTATTTTGTTAATCACAAAGTTGTCGATGTTTTTCGTTACTGAACTAACATAAAAGCTTTTGGAAAGTTCCCGTAATGATAATAGCACCGTCGAAGATGAACGGATTCTCTAACAAACCAACTAACTCAACGATAACAACATCGGACAATTCGGCAAGCTTTCAAAATAGGTCACTGGATTGTCGTCGAATTAACCAACGCTTAATTACCCGAATCTTATCTATTTTTGAATGAAATTTCAAGCATTTGTAATAGATTCGAACTGGGAATAGCCAGAATTAGTCATGAATTGGCCCCTAAAAATTTCTGGACTCGTGAAAAGTCTTTGGGTGTGAATTTTAATTCAATTCCCTTTAGTATTACAACAGCCTATAAAATTCATCTACAAGCTACTCGAATTGAGAATAGCATGTTTTGAATATTCATTCATACTCACAGATTTCGTCAAGCGGTAAAAATAAAGTATGCCCACAAAGGGAGCGTGGAAACGGCATTAATATTAATCAAAATTGTTAACGATATTTGAAATTTTTGAGTACAAAAACGAATCTAACTGATTCAAAATTTACATAGATTTAAAGCCCCTGAAGATCAAAATGAAGAGCATTTGATAAGTACAATTTGTAGCTCATGTAAATTCTCCCAGTCATTAATTAATTGGCAAAATTCATATTCACTGGGAATTAGTGACAATTTTTAATGATAAACTGTTCATTTATCTATCTCAATTGTCAGTTAGAAAAACAATTTTGCAGGGATCTTTCAGATTTTCTAGCCATTCTTGATCGTTTTGCGCGCATATTCGATTGGTGAAACTCGCAACATTCAGATTAAAGCGATTTTTCGACAATTCTATTAAGCTACAAGTCCCTAATTTTGTTAAAATGTTCTCTAAAGATTCCTGTACAAATCGATGAAAAAATTTTCAAATCATCCGTTATTTAAATATGACTGGATTACAAATCAATTTACAATAATTAAAGTCTGATGTTAATGTTTTTAATGATTCGCTTTATTTTACAATAATTTTATGCATGGAAGTCATTTATTTAGTTAAAATATTCAGCACATACGTGGCTCTAATAGAAACATCAATCTCGAAAAAAATTAAGCAAAATGTTTATTTATAAGACGTTAATTGAAATTTGATGTACAGCGATTTTAATAGACCCAAGAAAATTCATAAATGTAAATTTACAATTGTATGACGATTTAATAATCGATCAACCGAAACAATTAGTAAATATATTGAGTATTCTTTTAAGGTGCCCGAATTGCGGCTTCTATTCCCGAATGGTACTCTGGTATTTCCGCCATTTCCCAGCGAACGATACCGGCATGATGTCCATGCAGCACTCTACAGGTGCAAGTTGAAAAGTCCATTGGGAACGATAATCAGCCGTGAAGTCCACGTTAAAGCCGGTAAGTTTTCTTTTAAACAACGATATAAACGTTCAACACGATTATTTTTCAATGGCACAAACAGTTGGCGATAAATCAAAAATCCAGTTTCTGAAAATTACAACTTCTATTCGATTAATCCCAAACTGCTTGTTTTGGCGTACGCGCGTTTCAATGATTTAAAAATAACGAACGTTGGTAATAAATTTAAGTAAATATTCAACTTCATTAAGGAACAAAGTGGTGAAAAGAAGCTGTTGAAAACGAATTTATAAGGTTTGAGCCTTAAAGACAGACTAGATAAAGGGAACGATTGTTGCGGGTTAAACGATTAATTTGGCGTGAAATAGAACAAAACAGCAATGAAATACCGCCCTCAATACTACAACCATTCTAAACAAGAATAACTAAAGTGTATTGTTATAATCATTTATTTCAAACAAATCAAAATCCTTCGACAATGATCTTTTGTACTCTATCTATCAAGAAATCCAATTAAACTAGAAAAATTAATCAAATTCAAACGCTCAAATAAACTTTATCATTGTCAAAATTAGTCGTTAGAATAATTCGCTCGATATTTCAACTTATTTTCTGCTTCTTATTTATTGTTGCAAACAGATAAAAAGCGCTTTTGATAAATTCGGCCAAATAAATGGAGTGATTGGAAAGTGTCTTTACAAATGGTGGATGCGCCGGGATGAATCAATCATCGACTCGATAATTATTTTCTTCCCTTTTTTAGGGGCAAATAAAACGAACCAGATCGGAAAGTAGGGTAGTAATAAATTTTCGAAAATTCTCCATTCTCAGGTGATTTCCACATGGATTGCCGTTTCTTAGTCTTCTCATTCTACCTTCGTTATTTTCCCCAAACAGACACATCTGCTTACCTGAGAGCTTTTAAATGATATCAATTATTCAAGGGGAAACTCGGGTATATCATTGGTGTAAAATATGTGCATTCCATTTCACTAAACCATTTCTACATAATTGGAAATAGACGTTGTATGTGTACAAATATGAGAATAAATTACGAAAATCTTTCATTGAATATTTACAACAAACAAAATTAAGAAAGTTTTGTAAACATACGATGAATTATTAATGTATAGAAACCATAACAATAACAACGGGTAAATCCTTTCATATGCCTCTTATTCGCCTTAATATTTCGGCAAGAAACTCCATATAGCACATCTAAAATACGCTGAAAGCTGGATTAAGTTGCTGCGTAATTATTTTCTGAATCTATGGACGTATCAGAGCGTACAAGTTGAATTTTTATTATAAACTTTAATAAATCTCGTAAACTTCTCGACTCTCATTTATTTTTCTAACAATTTGAACACCACCATTCGAGAAAAAATCAAGAAACCGATAAATATTGAAATTTGTCACAATAGCAGAACATTTGATAGAATCGTTTGTGATTTACTGGATAAAATTCCAGTATTTTGTCAAATTGTGTTCGCTACGTTTCTATAAATAGAACTTAATTGACAACAGTGGAAATGGCTGCGAGTTTTTTTTTTTGTTGAAAAACCATTAAATTTCAACAAGACAATCGTGTTCCTGTTAATTAACAAAAAAACCAACTATAAGTAAAAAGGGCGCTTCTAAATATAGCGCCGCCAGAAGAGAATGTTTGTTGGTTTAAATAAACCACCGACTCAAATCGAACGGTTGTTTAAAATTGTGAAACCAAAGTGTGTGGAAAATGTGGTAATACTACCACAATTCAAACTGATTTATCTTACAGCCAATAAATGTGGATGATTTTTTAATTGGTAGGTACGTTAAATTTACGTTTACAACAACAGATTATTCACACCGATTAGTTTTTATGGTGATTTCATTCTCGAGCCTTCTATGGTTTTCAATTTTAGTCAAAATAATACCCCTCGATAAAACAAGGGTTGTAAATATACCGAATTTTGCTTATTTTTCCAAGTTATTGACGTTTACTGCCGGCTGTTATATTCACTAAAATTTGATCCCAACTCAACCTTTGTATGAGCCGAAATCTTCAAGTTTAGCCGAATGTTTATTCAAAATCGTTCTCCTTACAGTAATCGAAATAGACGATCAATTTTAACTGATAGGTGGAAGCTTAAAGTTCAATTGATTGTAACGATTCAACACAGTATTCAATTGAATCTTGAATTAATTATTTAAGTAGCGTGGAAATTTGAATTGAGCGCCATTCAATTAAGCGCGTTGGTAAACTTGAATCATCAAACTTCCTGCTGTTACTCCATTTCTAACCTTAACAAGTTTAATTAACGTTTCGCTTAATCATGTGCGATTCTTGACAGAATTTCTATTTATTGCACAAAAACTCCCCGACAGGGTTTAAAATGCGCGATTTTAAGATGTATAGGTTAGAAATTATGCAGATCCATCAATAAACTTTTAGAAGAGCGCGCAATTCAAATTTTCATTCTAATCAATAGAAATACCTCCTATACCTTTAAGTAAATCTGCGACAATAGTTAAAAGGAACATTCTCCTTATAATCGGGCTCCATAATTCAAATCCCGCTGTTTTCAACAATATTAGAGACGACATAGTTTAATCAATAATGTGTTTTACAGTCGTGAAACAAAAGTATGACGTTCAAGTCCATGATGAATATGTGATAGCCGGCAATACGGCTGTTTTAAAATGTAAGATACCAAACTATGTTGCTGAATATGTAATGGTAACATCCTGGATACAAGATGAAACTATCAATATTTACCCAAATACGGATATTGGTGGTAAATATGTTGTGCTTAGTAACGGTGATCTTTACATAAGTAACGCCGGACCTGGTGACGGTTACAAGAATTACGCTTGCCGTACTGTACATCGATTGACCGGTTAGTCTTTAANAACTATCAATATTTACCCAAATACGGATATTGGTGGTAAATATGTTGTGCTTAGTAACGGTGATCTTTACATAAGTAACGCCGGACCTGGTGACGGTTACAAGAATTACGCTTGCCGTACTGTACATCGATTGACCGGTTAGTCTTTAAATCCTCAATTCACGGATAGTTGTATTGATTTTGTGTGATAATAGGTGAAGTCCAAACTAGCACCTATCCCGGTAGAATTATTGTAACTGAAGCAAAAGGTAACGTTCAGCCGCGTATCAGCGTTGATAAATACAACGCTCGTCGGGTGGTATTAGGCGAGGATGTAACATTGCCATGTGTTGCACAAGGATATCCAGTTCCTGGTTATTATTGGAAACGAGAGCTACAAGGACAAAGCGTACCTGTTGCATTAGGTGAACGTTTAACTATTCTATCTGCCGGTCTATTACGAATATCTAAAGTAAGTCTTTATTGGTGTTGTAAAATTTTTATTTTAAATGAATATTTAATAGGTACGACTTGAAGATAGGGGTGTGTATGTTTGTTTCGCTAACAATTCAGCTGGTGAGGAGAGTGTTCGTGTTACATTAGAAATAACAGCACCGTTGTCTGCACATGTTCAACCACAAGTTCAAGTCGTTGATGTTGGCAAAGAGGCGAGCTTTCAATGTATTGTCAACGGTTACCCCATTTCACAAGTCAGTTGGATGCATAATGGTTAGTAATAATTAAGAGTTTGTTAGTTATACGTTTAGTATGTAGGTATAGAACTTACTGTCTTAATATTCAACTAATGAACTTGTGTATAGAACGTGCGTTGAAACTTTGGCCGTTGTTGAGTAGCTTGTTTCACGTTTAGTATTGCGACAAGACGGATTCCTAATGAAATTAAAAGAAATCGAGTATTATTTGTTTAAAAGTATAACATTAAACAGATAAAACAACAGAAACGACACGGGCAATATTTTTATGGCCACTCGGGAGTTATAAAAGATGTAAAGAGACTAAAGATAAGTGAGAATGTCCATTTACCAGACAATGCCCTATATTAAACTAAGAATTTTTATTGCCCCTTATTCGTAACAATTTCCCTTTATTACACAAAATTAAAATTGCTTTTTCTTTATTGTAAAATATATTTTCATTATTGAACGAATTTATTGGAAAACGTGCCTCTTCCATCGCTCCAGGTAAGCCAGTTGCTCCGGACAACCGTGTCGAAGTAATGGCCGTCCCGCCGAGACTTACAATCCGTCAACTATCCAAAGACGATAAAGGCATGTACCAATGTGTAGTTAGCAATAATTGGGATCAAGCTCAAGCAACAGCTGAGTTAGATATGGGCGATGCTGGTCCGGAATTAATTTATTGGTTCTCCGAACAAACACTCCAACCAGGCCCGATGGTATCATTGAAATGTGTAGCTAATGGTAATCCACCACCGCAATTTACATGGACATTAGACGGTTTCCCTATACCGGATCATCCACGTTTCCTTGTTGGACAATATGTAACTGTACAAGACGA
Source organism: Hycleus cichorii (assembly GCA_013841215.1). Lineage (NCBI taxonomy): Eukaryota > Metazoa > Arthropoda > Insecta > Coleoptera > Meloidae > Hycleus > Hycleus cichorii. The sequence goes on along the minus strand of JACDRQ010000336.1, from coordinate 560 downwards.
TGTTATCAGTCATGTGAATATAACAAATATTAAAGCGGAAGATGGTGGTGAATATACGTGTACAGCACATAATAGCGTTGGAAAGATATCGCATAGTGCACGTGTTAATGTTTATGGTCTACCATTTATTAGAGAAATGCCAAAAATTACAGCCGTGGCTGGCAATAGTTTAATTATTAAATGTCCAGTTGCTGGTTATCCGATTGAAACGATCACATGGGAACGGGAGGGACAATTATTGCCGATTAATCGAAGACAAAGGGTCTATGCTAACGGTACATTAGTTGTGGAACAGACGCAAAGGAAAGAAGATGAAGGCACTTATACTTGTCAGGCACAGAACCGCCAGAAAAACTCGGATAGAAGAAACGTCGAAGTCCAAGTTATCAGTAAGTCTTTCTTCTATATTATCGACAATCATCTATCAAATATAAAAATCAATATTGGATTAGTATTAGTATTAGTGTTAGTGTTAGTGTTAGTTTTAAAATTGAACAATTCGATTCCATCCAACAAAATTTAATAAGAGATATTTCCATTTGAAAGACAATTATGTAAGA
>JACDRQ010000335.1:0-66317 GCA_013841215.1 Hycleus cichorii | reverse complement strand
ACATTAGTTTAGGTGCAAACCACCAGTTCACCTATTGTCGATCAACTACTTAAATTGGTTTGCGTCTCCACTCTCCAAGATGTCTGCCACCATATGTGGCAGGATGATCACTCCACCGTGGTGTAAATATTATATGGTGGAACTACCTCATTTGGTCAATGCAATGAGGTAGTAGATTGTTGCTTTGCTCGCTTGTCGCTTCTATCGCTGTTTTGAAAAGAGTGACCAATGTTTTAGCGTATGTGAAGCAACCTATTAATAAATCCACCAAAAACCATCAGACCAAAAATAAACGGTTAATTTCCTAAAAATGGGCAAATTTCAGCTCTAATTAACACATTTCTCGCATCTCGCTTCTCGCTCCCATCGCTTGTCGCTTCAATCGCTTCTATCGCTTTCATCGCCTGTCTCTTCTATTGTTTGTCGCCTCTATCGCTTGTCGTTTCCATCGCTTCTATCGCCCCAATTGCTTGTTTCTATCGCTTTCATCGCTTCTATCGTTTGTTGCTTCTATCGCCCCAATAGCTTGTCGCTTCTATCGCTTCTATCGCTTCCATCGCTTTCATCACTCCTATCGCTTTTATCGCTTCTATCGCTTTCATTGCTTGTCGCTTCTGTCACTCCCATCGCTTGTCGCTTCTATCGCTCTTATCGCTTTCATCGCTTCTATCGCTTCTATGGTTTACATCGCTTGTCGCTTCCATAGCTTGTCACTTCTATCGCAGCATGGCGATCAATAAGGAAATTATAGGTTAAGGTTTAATTGTAGCTCCGAGCGTGTGCAAAATTGGATAAAATCATCATGTTGATAAAATTCAAACGATCACTAATTAATGAATCGCTACTGTTATTTTCGATATAATAATAACCAGTAATTGTTATTTATATTGATTATATTTTAAATGTTAACCTAAACGATAGGTGGCGCCTGTATACCTTTGAATCTCCAAGTGTAGCTCTGAATTGTCGATTTGTACATGTTGATTATTTATATTTTAACATACTAAAAACACCTATATTTGAATAAAATCAACTATTTTGTTGATCAAATTGATAGAATTTACAAACACGTAAACTATAATTGTTGATTTACCCCAATGAGCGGTGGTTGTCCAATGACCAATGGAATTGAAGCTTAAAATTGGCGGCAATTTGAAATCTTGGTTGCTTTCTCATTTGAATTTCTGCGTCAAGTCGTCCAAATTATTGTCGATTATTACTATCGCTGTAATCGTTGATGTTAATTTTTCCCATTTGGTTAGTGCGAAATTTATGGCACAATTGGGAAACGATCATTAAAACTTTCGGTGGTTTCCATAATTAAAACCGTTTTAAAACAGAAAATCCCAACCCAATTATCTGCTCAATATTATTAAATTAAATTTTAATATTTTCCCAAATGGAGAACGTAACGGAAATTGTTGAGTTTTGATTAGTCGAACACCTAAAACGGATACGCTGTTGGTGGTTACCGTCAAGTTTTCACGTGGAAATTCCAATTAAAACTAGAATTTCGTTCACTGATTGAAGACCCATCAACACAACTTTTAATCACCAACAGATTCTCGTGTGATTAGTTGAAAGTTTGGAGAATCCGTTAGAAAAATTATGAATTAATGGTTCACATTGGATAGGTTGGTAGGAATGCAAGTTTCGTAATTTACAACCCTTGTTCTTTCTCAAAGTACTAAGGGATATTTTGTGAGTTTGATAACGTAGCAATCAGCGCTTTCGAATGGACCTTTTGCACGGTTTTTTAAGGCACCACAAGCCTATTATGGAGCAAATTTTCGATTCAAATTTGAGTTGTTTTAGCAGTTGAAACGTTTACTCGTTAGTAATTGTGACAATTTTCTGTTTATACAAAAGATTATTATTACATTCGCCCCAGGTATTGCAACAGTAATGATGATAATTGCAGCAATAGTGGAAATCTCATTTTAGCTCGAAAAGCTTAAAATTATGTTGTCGTCTGATTACAGTCACCGGTCCAGATAATTAAATTTTATACACACACCCACATTTACACCGTAGACAAACGGAATAACTTTAAACGGAAACTTAACATAAATCCAACCATACACCGAAATATTTCCCCAATCTAATCTTTGCTTTACAGATTAATATTTGTCTTTATTTATTTTAATAACAACAGGAAAAACGTTAATTTCCAAAGGAACAAAGGCCGACACAGCACAAATTCAATAATAATGATAATAATAAAACAGAGGATAGTGGTTGTTTACCCTTTTCCAGATTGAAATTTAACAACCCCAATGAACATCAAAAGCTCAACGACTAATACTCGAAAAAAAATCGGTCTTTCTGCAAAAATAAAAGTCGACTGTTATATTGCATTCGTTTGTTATTTGACACCCTGAAATTCTTAATGAAAACGCTGTAAATTAAACGTTCTCATCATTATTACGTTCTGTTTACATTTAAAGTAATATAAAAGTGTGGATCTTATAAGAATTTACTTATGAATGAATGCATGAATGAATGAATAAGCGCACTTCAATTTGATATACTGCAACAACAATAGCAACATTTGTATCAACGGGGATTCACTTACATTGTTAGTGTGTGGGGAAATTTTGCTAAACTTTACAGAAAATTGGGGAAATAGGGTTGTTGTTAACGGAAATTAACAATGCATTTTAAGAACAGGAACAAATAAATTTTATACAAAATATCCAATAAATTTAGGCATTTGCTAATTATACTTCATCTAGTGCAAATAGGCCGACCGGACTATAGAGTGTACTAATTATTGAATTTAAGCTAAGCTACCGTAATCCTAATAGCTCATTAGGAACTCGGCCACAAATTCAGATATTAAGACCATTTCTGAGTCATTTTAGGCGTGCACAAGCTAGAGAAGCATTTCAAATTACAACAGAACTAAGCCCAAAATTGGAGCTCATTAGTTGGCCAAACAATCAAATGTTTAGATCATTTTTGATCCATTCTGAGTCATTTTTTCGGACGATCTCCAGGGAGTTTCCTACAAATTCTTGAAATATTCTCCAACAAACTTGTGAAGAATCGATAGGGCTCTATATTTCTAAAGGGATGAGGACAATAAGGACGATTATAACTCTTCCATTTCGTTTTAGTATCAGTGCAGTGTAGTGTAGCGTTACAAAATGCTACAGTTCTGTTTTTCGAGTTTTGTAATTTTTATTGCGGCTCAGAACGATTTCAAATTGAACCAGAACTAAGCTCAAACTTGGAGGTCATTGGAAAATTGGCTCAAAATTCAAATATTGCGAGCATTTCTGGGTCATTTTGAGCGTGTAACTCGTTTCTGGAAATCGCGCTTTCTGATAAACTTCCCGATGACTATTCAAGTGGAACTCAAGAGAAATCTGAGTATTCTCAACAATAACTCTGTGAAGAATTAATAGAGCTTTATATTTCGAAAGAGACGGTAATTGCTGCGATTTAGTGCTGCGTAGCTTAGGATGGAGTTCTGTTTTTAGAGATTTTGCAATTTTCATTCTGTACAGGCTCACAGCGATTTCAAATTGAACCAGAACTAAGCTCAAACTTGGAGCTCATTGGGAAGTTGGCTAAAAATTCAAATATTGAGAGCATTTCTGGGCCATTCTGAGTCATTTTGAGCGTGTAACTCGTTTGTGAAAATCGCACTTTCTGATAAACTTCCCGATGACTATTCAAGTGGCACTCAAGAGAAATCTAAGTATTCTCAACAATAACTCTGTGAAGAATTAATAGAGCTTTATATTTCGGAAGGGATATAATTGCTGCGATTTAGTGCTGTGTAGCTTGGGATGGAGTTCTGTTTTTAGAGATTTTGCAATTTTCATTGTGTACAGGCTCAGAGCGATTTCACATTGAACCAGAACTAAGCTCAAACTTGGAGCTCATTGGAAAGTTGGCTAAAAATTCAAATATTGAGAGCATTATGAACCATTCTGAGTCATTTTGAGCGTGTAACTCATTTGTGAAAATCGCGCTTTCTGATAAACTTCCCGATGACTATTCAAGTGGAACTGAAGAGAAATCTGAGTATTCTCAACAATAACTCTGTGAAGAATCAATAGAGCTTTATATTTCGGAAGGGATGGTAATTGCTGCGATTTAGTGCTGTGTAGCTTAGGATGGAGTTCTGTTTTTAGAGATTTTGCAATTTTCATTGTGTACAGGCTCAGGGCGATTTCAAATTGTACCAGAACTAAGGTCAAAATTGGACATTTCCGAATACGATCCTGTGCGACGTGCTTTAATTGAAAAACTCCGCTTTTAGAGCACTAAAGAGCGTCAGCACAAAAGGGAAATTGTTGGAAAATGTCACAATACAAAGGTATTTCTTTTATTTTCCCCTTCTCGTATTTAAGTATTCGTGTAGGTAAATAAAGCCCATTTCGGGTGTCTATTGATAAATTTCCCCGAATTGTAATAAATGTACAGCATGTATAGACAATATTGATAATATCAAATTTATAAGATAGTAAGGGTGTGTATAATGTCAATATAGTGTTAGTGGTGGTAGTTGTTTGGGAAAGCGCTTTGATAAGGTTACCGTTGTTATATGTTCATTTTGTTTTAATGTTTATACATGTTCAGAGTATGGACTTAATGGAAACGTCTTGATTTAGTAAATGTTAGTTTGTTCTACTACACTACTACGTATATTTAATGTTGTTGACAGGAGTGTTGCCGATAATAGCGTTGTTGAATGTATTGTAAAAGCAACCAAAGTGGGGAACTCATTCAATGTTATCAAACGGTCCCTTTTGTGTAAATTTTGTTTAGAGAAAACGATCGGCATTTTGCAGAAATCACATACACCTGTACAACAAAACATTCGTCAAGCAATAGAAATGATAAACGAGTCAATTCAATTGATTTGTGCAACAGTTGATTTTCGACTTGTACGCCTACTCCAACAACCCCCATACAAATTCTAAACTATCTTAAGTCGTGGTAGAAATTGCTAATGTCCTCTACTAAATGCATCGAATTTCCGCGGGGCGTTCTCTACTTGTTGTCTCTTGTAATTTAAAGCACCCTCCAAACAACTCAAAACCACCCTCCAGGCGTACCGTTTTCGACTAATTGTTGTTAATGTTGGAAAAACTCGAATCATATGTGATAGTAACCGAATCAACCCCTTTTAATGCTAATATTGTGTAGTATATCAAAATAACATCCATATAGTGAAACATAATAAGAGATGAACGGTGGCGGCGGTGGTGGTGGTGGTGGTGTTCGCCCGCCCGCGTCTCGTTCAACTAAAATCAATGAACGCCATGCGCGTCCTGGGGTGTGTTGTGTTGGTATATACGTTAAGGGTGGGGGTTGTGGAATGACTGCTCTATAGGCGCCAACCCGGACAGTCCACGCCTATGGAGCCAGCTGCACCTTGCAGGAGCCCCAGGAGTTTGTGTGTGATGTGCCCGTTGATGATGATGATGGTGATGATGATAATGAGACATGGCCGGGTGGGATGCTGCAATGAACACTGAGGTGAGTCGGTTCAAATTATACCATCTGAAAATCAATCAATTGATAAGATTGTGATACACACTGATAACAACAATAATAATAATAGTAATAATAAGGATGGTGTTAAGCGTAAAAGGCTTGCAAATTGTGGGATTGTGCCAGTAGATCCTGACGCCTATCCGGGACTATACAATCGAATCAACGATTTCCCGCTTCTTCCCGGTTTTATATCTCATAGAAACGGAAATTCATCTCGCAGAAATTCCCATTAAAATTGTAAATTAACAGTGTTAGAAGTGATTCTAATCGATTAATATCACTCGTCTACAATTATTATTAAATACAGATGGTAGTTTTCATTTATTATAAAATCTAATCTAATAAGTTATAAATTAATTCACGTAATAATTGGTAATGATTAATTAATAAATAGAGTTGAATTCATTCGAATTAAGGGTGGTTACTTTCTATTAACAAACAAAAATGACGACCATCTTAAAACGTTAATCCAAATCGTCTACAATGTTAAAGGGTGAATCTAATCAAGAAAGAACACCCCCGCAGATCAATTACAACGTTGTATTAAAATAACAATTGAATATTTAATTTTACATTGACTGTTTGCACTATTTACATTTTTAATGGCAACCCTCTAGAAAGGTGGTGTATTTGTGTGTGTATCTGTGTATGTATCTAACAATACTCGTTCAGTGTAAATAGTGTTTTTGTTAAAGTGTAACACCTGAAATTTTAATTGTCGGATAATCAACATTAGGTGATGATAATTAAGGCATTTTTTCCTCTGAAAATCCCCACAATACAGCTAATTAAATCCAACTCTTTCGTTTATTTCAGATTGGAATTGATTCGAGTGGCATCTATGTTATTGTTTCATTATAAAATTCACCCCCAAGTACGAAAAATAAAGGCACCCCGAGGGGTGGAATTTTTATCGCGTTTCAACATGAAAGTGTTTCCAATTTAGTTTAAATTTACTGATTGACAAATCGAAAATGCATTAGAATTTTACAGTTCTGTGCGTTTTAACATTGTAAATAGGAGCTTTACAGCGACCATATCCGAGATTAAATATTAAACTGGCAATTTTCTATAAAATATTACGATCAATCCTGATTTGTACAACAAAGATTATTTTCTATACAAACAAGCGATCCAATCAAAACTAAACCAAATAAGATATCGAATAACATAATAGGTAGTAAAATATATCAAATAACGTCGTGATCAATCTTAGATTGGTTCGTTAAAAGCTCCAGTTTTGCGATAATTTATCGAAATAGGCAATGTAAATAAAATCAACTGGAAATTTTCGTTGTTAACAACTCTACAAAGTTTTCAACCCCTAAAATGCTGTTTGTCCGACAATATTTACCTGAACTTATTAGGACACTTATGGAAATATTATTAAGTTATAAGTGAATTTGAGAGGACGGCAGTCCTGAAAATCAAATGAAAACGGACCAAATCGAGTGGCAAACTCTCATTACACGAATATTAACAGGAAATGTACAATCGAGTTAACAATGTGCACTTCTATATTAATCAATTTCAACGATTTAAAGTGGACATGGAATTGGAAATGTTTGCGTGATTTCCGTTAATTTCCAAATAGAAATTTTCGAGAAAACACGATTCTTTCGGACGGCTACCGTTAAAATAGAATAGATCGGTGTTGAATCTAAGCCATTACTTTTACCCAACAATAATCATTTAGGTGACCCAATACGGGGTTCTATTCGAGTTGGTTCATAAATAAAAATCAAGTAGAAAGTAAAGACGGGGGCTTTTAAATAAAACGAGGTTTATACCGAGAGCTACACAATTTTTCGAATACTTGATTGTCGCTTTTTTACAAATCGTCGGCGACAAAATGCTTTCAACCCCCAATCTAAGACACATAATGACGATTAACCAACCCAGATGACCACCTGTGGCGAAATGTCTTGAGTATTTTGGCAATACGGATTTGTATCGATTACAATTGACAACAACAGCGACTCGTGCTTGTAACGAATCGCTTGTGTTTTCTAATTAAAGAAAAGTTTCTTGTTAAAATTCGACTTTAATCGATTTTATGTCAAGTGAGTAGAACTACGAATTATGTGCCAACAGACAATATTCCTGTTATGTTGTAAGTAATCAAGGATTCAGTTCATATCTCTGGAATTGTTTAGTTCAAATTGTAATATGTTTTGAAGTCGCAACGAATACACAAAGAATTATTATTAAAACATGAAAAGCATCCTTGAAACTCCAGTAATCGCGGATAAAATTTTTGCAAATATCATCGTTTTCGTGGCGACAGCGGAAAAAACGCCAAACAATCCGGGGATTTTTGTTTATTTCAACTAATCGTGCGTTTTCTTGTTAAGCAACAGTGCAAGTTCCAGAGAAAAGTGACCCAGTTCGGATGGTCATGCATATCGAATTATTAAATTGGTCGATGTCAGTAGTCAATATCTGGCTATTCTTGCGCAACATCACGCCACTGGAGCGTTCGAAATTGGAAAACTTCGAATCTTTCCAACGGACATTGGTGTGAAAATTCCGACAACACACTTCGGCCAAACTGCATAAATCATAAATATCAGAAAGGGTAATGGTGAAGAAAGTTTTTGCCGTTATTATCATTATGGTCAGATTGAATCAGTTGTTGTTGTCGTCAGTTGCAAACTTTTATTTGCTCCACGTGTACGGGTTTTCCCTCAAACAATGCGTAATTTCAGATGGGGCTTGTTTATAATAACCACCCCCAAGACATCAGCGTATAATTCTGAAGAAGCCGAAATAACGGTATTGATATCATTGAAATTGACGTCCGCACATATTGAAATGATTTAGAGCTTCATGCCGTTTATAAAGGGGGTGTAGGGGGTGTGGAATACGCTACAATACAACCCATGTATAATATCGATAGAATCGTTCAACAATTGTGATACATGTACGTGTATGTTACACATAGGGTGCAAGTATGGAAATTCTTTAGCCATTATCAATTTCCATTTTATGTTCGCTTATAAAACTCGTTAACAATATAGAAACATTGTCCCCGTTTAAAATCGACTATATATCCAATATTGATTCAATTTTCATTAATGTTCAATGCAAAATTATCAACTTCTATCAAAAAGTTGGAATTGTGTGCGGCAGAAATGGTGGAGGCGCCGGGTTAGATCCTTCTTTCGGTTGATTTAAAATGTTGTAGGCGTTGGATTTTCAACGGTGGTCGCTTTTTAATAACAGATATCAACAAGTTGTACGAAAATCGTGCGGGTGTCCATTTAATCAAAAAAACTGGCACATACCATTGTTTCGATTCGAAATAAAACCAATTTTCAGGAGTTTTTTCCATATTGCCCAACAAATACCGCAAAGAACTGGCTAGTTTCATCGGAAACCACAAGTGCAAATATGCAAAATATCAAGCTTGAAGCGATATAGTTTGGAAAGTTTGTTGTAAACTATAAACAAAGTTTTCCTTCTGTACAATTCGATTGCGGTAGAATTTTTTCCTCCAACGAACGATACATTTATTTAAAAATTCTGCGAGGGTTTTATTCGTTTAGAAACCGGCCGGAAAGCCTGAAAACACTCTACAACAACTGTGACGACAGCTTTCATTCAGTCACCATGTGCGTATGAAAAATCAAAGCTTTAACGTACTTCCAATTCGAGTTGCTAAACTATAGAACGGAACGAAAACGGTAGAAAGAACGCGAAATCGTGTATTGATTTATCGCCAGTTTCCTGTATTGTAACTCAAAACAATTAAGTTAAAGATGTGATACAGGAAGAGAGGAGCGAAAAAAGGGCAGACGCGACTGGCGAGATTCGAAATAAACTGAACGTTTACTGTCACACTTAATTACAGATTTTTCTAAAAAAATCTTTAATACAATAAAATAATATCGAACCGTTTATAACGTAAATTTATAGATCATTATATCGCTATTAAAACGAATATTCCATCCGGTAGTAAAGAGAATATTAGCTTCGCTATTATTACGATTTTCTAAATCAATAAACCTCATAGATTCTAAATTGAAAGTCTGCCAAAAGGTATCCAATACAGTGTTTGTTGTTATTTTATAAATTATGATAGATTGCCATATAGTGAATCGAATTTAATTTGATCAACTCGACTTAAAAGCACCGGTATTAACAGGAGGAAGATGAATCTTTATGTAGAGATGGAGAACTTATCCCTTGAGACAAGACAAGAGTGATTCATTTTTGCGATCTCTAAAGCCCGGATAATGGTTAGCAAAACATAAATCTCATATCCGACACATACCTTTGATTTATCTTATGGTGATAAAGAAATTGAAGAGTTTGCTTAGAACACGGAAAATCTCCATATAACGGACTAAACTGTTGTTCAAGGGGTTGCCACTAAAACTAACTAAAAACTAAAGGTAGTTTTTTGAAAAGAGCATCTCTTGTAGTATCTGAGAGCTCTTATTGTTGTTAAAAATGTTGATATAAATTTGAATTACAGACGAAAATCTCAATGTTGTTTATTTTGCAATAATTCTATTGAAGGAGAAATTTTCCAATATTAGTTTTCCGGAAAATTGAGAAAACTATAAGGAATTTTGAGCAGGCCCGCGTTCGAAAACTGAGGGAAACCCGGAATCTTGTCGGCGCGGTCAAGTCGGCCGAAATCGGTTCGTTTGACTGTAGTTCATTTGTGAAGCTATCGGTAATGTTTCAGTCTTGAGCTGCATCTTTGCGACGATAAATTAGGGATGAAGGGGCTTTTGTTGTCTCGACATTGAGTCAGTCGAGTTAATTTCAATGTGCTATAATGATTTTTTCCAAGCTTTTGTCTACAATACAACATAAAATAAATAGTCGACGTTCGTTAAAGTTACAATCAACATTAATTACAGAACTAAACTATCAACTGCAATTACAATATAAAGTTAATGTAATTCGTGTATTGTACTAAAATCGGTAGTTTGATTTGTGTAGTTTTTCTATTAATGAAATCAACAATTCGAATAAAATCTTAGTGAATGGTTGGATGTTAACAATTTTGTCATTTAATGCTGGTTAGTGGTGGGAATGAATTAGAAGGATTTCTCAATTTAACCGCAAACATTAAATAATATAACGAAGCCTCAAATTCGCTTATTAGTTGAGTTATTTCGAGATAGAATAACATCGATATGTTTTGTTAGGATAACTAGCCTGTTGTGTTTGGTTGATGCTTGAATTTTCTTTTTATTATCAAATGTTGTAATTAATGTGCGATGTTTTTCCAACAAAAGGAAGTATAATGAAGTGTGTATTGTTTGTTTGAATGGTCGGTTTTTAGGGTGAGCGGAGCAACATGCGGCGTTTAGCCTGCAGGTCCTCGTGACAACATGAACTCGTCGTCGACGGAGAATACGTCTGTCATCCATGCTCCGCACGAGGCCACCTATTCCATCACACAAGTCGTCTTCATTGGCACCATAGGTAACATTTCCCAATTCATCACCAATAAAAACTGATCAATTTGCTTTTCCAGCCGCAATCCTATCAGTTATCACCGTGGTAGGGAATATTATGGTAATGATTTCGTTTAAAATCGACAAACAATTACAGACTATAAGCAATTATTTCCTTTTCTCATTGGCTGTTGCCGATTTTGCAATCGGCTTAATATCAATGCCATTATTTACGGTATCAACATTATTGGGTTATTGGCCATTGGGACCTTTAGTCTGTGACACATGGTTGGCATTAGACTATTTAGCTAGTAACGCCTCTGTGCTCAATCTACTCATTATCAGTTTCGATCGGTATTTTTCTGTAACAAGACCGCTTACATATCGGGCGAAACGTACAACAAATCGCGCCGCTATTATGATAGCGTAAGTCCAAAATTCATCCGTCATTCAACTAATTACTAAATCTCCAAATCAATTCTATTATAGGTGCGCTTGGGGTATCAGTTTATTGTTGTGGCCACCGTGGATTTACAGTTGGCCGTATATTGAAGGCGAACGAACGGTACCTGAAAATGAATGTTATATACAATTCATCGAAACGAATCACTATATCACATTCGGAACGGCAATTGCCGCTTTCTATGTACCGGTAACGGTAATGTGCTTCTTATATTGGCGCATCTGGAGGGAAACCGAGAAACGACAGAAGGATCTGCCGAATCTGCAAGCCGGCAAAAAGGACAGCAGCAAACGCAGCAATTCAAGGTAATCCACCCGGTACCAGAAGTCCACAATTCATCATCGGATTACTGGCCTTGTTACGGCCCTGACTGCCGCTAGCTAACCCAATTCTCAATAGACACTCTCTTGTTATAACCGAACTAAATCACAGTTTGATAGAGCCTGAATTTGTGATCAACTACCAACAACTTACATACGGGGGTTTATATGACGAAGCAATATGCATGTAAATCAACTCATTCTATCCCCTATTGTTGGGTATGTGTGTGTGTTTAAATAAACTGGACAAATTTCAAGTTTTCGAATGTAAATTACCCAACACTGTTCGTGTAACAGTTTGCATGCAATTATCACAGACAACCAACAATGTCAAAGGCATTCATGTATCAGTAATTATTATCGATGATTTATTTGGAGTGTAATAGTTGAAGATACAAGTCATCGGTAGTATAAAAATCGTAAAATTTCATTGGGTTTTCATTCAGTTAACTCCCAGATACTTACCTTGATTTCACCGAATAGAAGCAATTCGTGAAATAGGAACAATGTTGATTCTTACTCGCACACACAAATAACGATATTGGCAGTTAAATTTTATTATGTTTTTATTTTTGTTTGCTTTTACTTTTAGTTTAATTGTTTTTCCGTCCAACGTGAGAAAGATTGTCAACAATATCGTGCCTTTTTCTAGATGTTCAATGTTCTAAATGTCGTGGTAAATTTGATGTTTTCCTTATAAATCTTAGAAAAAATTAGTTATTTATGTTCATACAGTGTATTCGTGTGCAGTGATGAAGCGAACAATGCTTGTTCAACGGTCGATTTGGAGGAATGGCGACGACCACGATCGGAATCGTCAACTGGGGCCGATACGGATTCGGTTTATATGCACAGTTCGGTTTGTGTGGACCACCATCGACGGAGGCGGCCGGTAAGTCCAAAATTTTGCTCTAAATTTTTGCCAATCTGTCCCTCAAAGAGGCAGCTGTCTAAACTGTTGTTGATTTTTCTAGCCTCAAGGAAACATTACAGCCTTTGCTTCTTCTTTGGTCAAATTTTGACAGTAAGCATCTAAGGAGAAGTTAAAGGAGCTCTGTAAATTTGATCAGGCTTTATTACGCTTATACTTCTTACACTATTGTTTTTTCTAATAGTTTTAAATGGGAAATGATTAAATCTAATGCTAATCGACATTTTTATAGTCTTTATAGTGGACATTATTCTATTGTGTGTAGTTCAACACCCACTCGTTTCAAATATTAATATCGGTGATTATTACACATCATTCATCAAATAGATGTTGTCATTGAATATGACACAAAACAGCGAACATATTAAATATTGTTACATGTTTTGTAGCCAATATTCAATGAATTAGCATTATTGATGCCGTTTAGATTGATTGGTGGTTTATTTTAAGTGATAAATTGGTTTTTGATAAACATCTGAGAAAGGGATATGTTTTTGTTTTTGTAGAGGAAAAGTGGTTGGTTATCGGGTATTTGGCGGGTACGAGCCTGGTGTGTGGCATGGTGGCATTCCGGTAGGGAAGACAGTGACACAGAAGAGGAGAGTCCAAGTGAACAAGGCCAGGGTTGTATAACACCAGTGTCACTCGATACGCCATTACAAAGTTCAGTATCTCGATGTACATCGCTTAATGTCATCAGGTAAGAGGGCCATTATTGTTGCGTTGTTTCCGCCTGAAACCACCCCCGTATTCTAATGTGAATAATTGATTTTTATGTTTTTAGGGATCCGTATATGAGTACATTGACAACACAACGTGAACTACCACATACACAGGCCAATATGACCCCAACACGGTTAGCACCGAGAGATTCGAGAAGTTTACCGACAGCAAATCGTCTAGCCGGTCGATCGGTATCTAGCGATAGTGTCTATACGATCCTTATACGTTTACCGGGCGATCCAACTGAGGGTTCCGGTAATACAGAGGGTGCTTCTATTAAAATGATACCGGAAGATATTCGTACATCCCGTACACATACAGCCGGTGGTGATAATATCGATTATACATTGAATCCGATTCATACAAATCATTTGAATCGACGACCATCAGCCATGCCCGATATTCGGATACCGTTAAATGCTAAAATTATACCAAAACAATTGGCTGGTAAAACGTTATTAGCGAATGCTACAAAGAATCAAGGCAAGAAGAAGAAGAAGACGCAGGAGAAGAAGGCTGATAAGAAAGCAGCGAAAACATTATCGGCGATTTTATTAACATTCATTATAACATGGACGCCGTATAATGTTTTGGTGTTATTGAAGCCGGTAACGGCGTCCAGTGCTAGAATACCACCGCAATTATGGGATTTCTTCTACTATTTGTGCTATATTAATTCAACAATAAATCCAGTTTGTTATGCCTTGTGCAATGCAAGTTTCCGGCGAACATATTTGCGAATACTCCAATGCAAATGGCATAATAGGAATCGTGCCGCCATGAATCGCGGCTTTTACAATTAAAATTGATTGGTTAGAAAACGACGAAACGAACAATCCACAAAATTTGGACTCCTATTAGATGTTTTTATATTTGTAAATGTATACCGCTCAAACCGTGTTCTAAATCGCGTTCGTGTGGACCGAAACGTTTTAGATTTAAGTTTCAAGAACAAAATTGATATTTATACATAAATATAGAGGCTGTGTGTTAGTTTTAGTATTTAATTGTTCGTGGCAAGACCAATTTATGGACACCCAGAATTAAATAATCGACGTGTTTACCGACGGCTGTCTTCCACATCCTTCAGTGTTGGCGGGATGAACTGGCCGGACCAGAACTCGTCGTCGTCGTCGTCAAAATTCAACCGTTTAGTTCGATTATCAAGCAACAACAC
The DNA here is from genome assembly GCA_013841215.1 of Hycleus cichorii. NCBI lineage: Eukaryota > Metazoa > Arthropoda > Insecta > Coleoptera > Meloidae > Hycleus > Hycleus cichorii. The sequence continues at coordinate 51,772 of JACDRQ010000335.1, read as the reverse complement.
CCCAATTTTTCGATTTTTACACGGAAACTGTGCCTCTCCTACTACTCCTCATTTCAAATCTTCCATTGCTCCACGATTTCTTCGCAATTGATAGCTACAAAACGGTATGGTGGTTGCTTTGTAGCACCTCAATGTCTAGCGATTATTACGTTTAGAAGCAATAATCAGCAATGATGAACGATAATTCCGATTTTTGTTCCGCCTATTCTACCTAAATTTGGATTCTTCTATAGGAATTAAAACAAAGGGGATACAAATTATTAAGAGAAATTGTGCCAAATCATTGATGTTTCTGTATAAATTCTCTGCATAGTATTTCTTAGCTAATATATAATGTATTTTGACAATCTTGATGTTTCTCGCCATCTTTATTTGTGCCAAAATTTCGGTAATTTTACGTTCACAAATCCTCTGATATCAAATTTAAACCGAAACTACATCAGTTCATGTAAAGGAATCCGACGACAATCAATCGTTCGATTCCTTCTACACGTTTGTAATAATAACATTAATAATAATAATAATAATATAATAATTGATAAATAATATTAATAATAATAAATCATAATAATACTAATAATAAGAGTAATGATAACGGTAAGACAAAACCAATGGAACTTTCAGTGTAACTATTGACGCACATTAGGTACAATTTATAATTGATAATTAATGAATTAATTGATTAAAAAACAATGAAATAATAATAATAATTTAAGAGACAACCACAAGGAACGAGATTTTTGTAATATTTACCATTCCCGATATAAATAGTGGTTTGTAAATGATGTTAAATAAATAAAAATGTTGTTTTATATACTAATATAATAAAGAAATTTTATTAAAAGCTTCCCCAATTAAAAACAGAGAGAGACATACAATACACACAAAAAAATTACGGGTATTATAAATTTAATGTTAATTCAACAGAAATATTGTATAAATTTATAAATAATAAAGAGACAATTTTAAATAAAACCAAATCAAAAAATTACGAAAATAAATCCAACAATATAGACAAGCTTTACTTGATGTTCTTTGGATGTTTTAGTTTTTAAGTAAGTCTGGAAGAAATCGAGCGTTTCAGGAGCAATTTCAATAAATTTCTTTCAAACAAATTCAATGAAACATGCTCGAAAATCGCCTCCAAAAACGCTCGTCTTAACAGAACGAAAAACTATACTTACTATACATATACAGAAAGAAAAATTATGTGCTAGAAACAATTTGTCTGTTCTTCTAACTCCTTTCTTCTCACACACGAAAAAAATATAAAACTGATGATAAACCACGAAAATATCGCGAAATTTCTAGTTATAAACAACATCATACGGATTATCCGGCTTCGGTACCTCTGCTGGTACTTTAAGATGGTCTTGTTCGTCATCCGAACTCGTTTGTTTCTTGATTTGTTGGCGATATTTAGCCGATTGGATGCGCTGCTGTAGGATCTGAAATTTTTAATAGCCCAATTTTCAATACTCCGCCACTGTGTCAACTATTGCGCAAGCGTACTGATAAATATTGCATCACGAACCGCCACTGTTTATTAGTCGTTTAACCGTGCAAATCGAAGGATAGTGTTTAATTCGGTAACAGAAACACCAAATTTCGGGTAATTTAAGAAATTTGCTCGTATTTTATACTTAAATAAGATTAAATATTTGTCGATCATTACTACTTGAGCAACCATCTGCGCAATCGTTACTCGGTTGGTTATTTTAAATCAGATTCATTTCTTTTACGGTAATTTATTGGTCCTTTGGGAGCTCTGATGCAAGTTAATTTTGTGGTAAGTAAAGTCATTATTATTCTACTCGTTTTTCTATAATAACAGATTGGAGAAAGATCGAAATAACGTTCTTCTATATCCATGGACTATGCCTCCTTTTTTATCCAGTTTGTAGAGTTGGAAAGAAGTAGAGGGTCAAATTTTTTGACTTGTAATAGAGGTAAATGGTCAGGGGGTTCCCGCAGGGGCCACCATTTCTTTGGACGTATGGCAAAAATTGAAACCTATTTAAAAAGAGCATGTCAAGGTGGATCTAAGGACTTTTTCGTTTCAGCAAATTTCAATTGAATTTTGAGTTACTGAGGAAAATTTTGTTTCTTCGTAATATTCTACAATATTTTTATATTTTTCTTCATCACTAAAGCAAAGCTGATTATTTTTCAATGATTCTGACAGAGTTTATACAAAAAGGAAAGCGTTTTATAAATCAGCAAGAAATTTTCCAATCGGCTTGCTAGCTTTCCGGAAAACTGCCAAAATTTGAAGGGCTACTTTTGTTTCAATTTGGTGTCCAAATATTTAATAATCGATAACTTGTTCATTTTCGTAAATATTGCAATGAATAAAATAGCAATAGAAAGACCATTTCAAGAGGCACTAGAGAAAGTTTGCCTTTTTTGGGAAATTTTGCTTGAACTTTACAAACGAAAATTTAGGACGTTTTCCTAAATTTTTGCCGATAATTTAGCCCAAAATTGTATATTTACAAATAATTTTTGCACTGTGCGTATAAAATCGAAAGCGCTCTCCGAATTTCCAAGAAATTTTCCAATCGACTTGCTAGTTTGCCGGTGAATTGCCAAAAATCAAAAGGCTCTTTGATTAAGTGCCAAAACAATACCAATACTTAATAATAAATCACTTGGTTCGGACATAAATAAAGCAGCACTAGAAAGAGAATTTTAAGCAGCATCTGTTTTGGAGAATTGTACCTTGATTTTGAATATCAGCCTTTGGCCACACGGTTGAAGATCTAGTGCGGGCTTTTAAATCTTCACCGAGACCAAAATAAGACCTGCGAAATTATAACTGACCTGTTGCCGTCGAATTTCCGCCTCATCGAGCCGTTCTTGCAGCTTCATCAATGCAACTTTCGGACTTGTTTGTTGCTCTTCCAAACGTTGTAACCGTTTCGGGGGGTGTTTCTTAATAATGCTACTATCATCATCCCCATCTTCAGCAAAGGCAATTTCGAACGACAACCCATTTGCTAGACATTTCCGATTAGTTTCATCAAATAATTAGATTTATTTCAACAATTAGTACCTCCTTTTTGCACATTATTCACAGTACCGTTCTCTAATAGTTCGGTTTGTGGATCAACACCTTCTAGAGGCGGTACATCCGATACACTATGCTGAATTGAAACTTTACGTGACTCATTTTTATCATTTGTTGTGGTTGTTGTTGTTAATTCGGTTACTTTATTATTATCTAATGGTTCAATTGTTAAATTCTTGGCAGCACTACAACCCATATCTGGAAATAATTCGAACATTATGCTAATTTTAAATCATATATTCGTGTCAATATTTGCATATTCCGCAATCGAACTGATTCATAAATAATTGTTTACGATACGAGTATCAAGGCGAGATTCTGTTGGACGAATGGGGAAAGTTTCGTTGATTTCTCACAGAGGGTAGCAACAATAAGTCCCAAGAACGGCGTCTTTGTTTTATTGTGTTGGTAAGCTTGATGAAATATTAAAGATTTGTCTGTTCGAATCTAGTGCATGTAAAGTTTGATTATTTGAACGTGCCTTGTCTTTTTTAAAATTGCTTTTACATAAATAATAGCAATCCTTCAATCATTGTCTGACATAGGACAGCTATTTGTTGTGAGTGATGGAATTGAATCGATTCGATTTATGCTATCAAATAAAAATAAATTACCTTTTATGCTATTACGAACATAATAAAATACAGATCAATACATAAACGAATTTTAATTAATTAAATTCGATAGAAATTCATAATTGGATTGGATTTCTGGTCAATTTCAAAATTTTGGTGACAAAAATTACACTTACCGGAAGCCACAATCAAAACAACAATTACAAACAATTAAAGAATTCGTTTGATTACTGAATCATTGATTTGTTTAATTGTTATTGCCGATTGGCGTTTTTATTTTGTTAATGTACACATTCTAACTAAAAGGGTTACTTTTATAATAATGCGGGGTTGAACACCTGAAACTAGACATGCGCCTGTTTTATGTTTATGTTGAACATACAAAAATATCAACAACATACTCTTCGTTTTTCATGTCTATCTATCTGATAATAGGAAAATTCAATATTCACACGGAAATCGTTGGAAAAACATGAAAAACAGTTTATTATTTTATAGAATTGTGGCAATAATTTTTAGAATTTTCCATTATAAGTGGAATTTGAAAAATCGAAAAACCTTGCTAGTTTCTAGTTTTGTTCAGAGATTATAATAACACATTAAGGGTAATTTTCATACATAATTTATGGGGGATTTATCGAATGATTAAGGCATCATTAGTTTAATCTTTAGCGACAGTTAAACTTCGATTATTGAGTAATTGTTACAATTTTATTATCAAGAATTGGAGAAAATGTTGATTTTTTTGATTATTACCCCCAACTTTTCGATACTCGCTCCATTATTTTTATAGCTTTTGTTTCGTCTTTTAATTTTGGATAATTGCTTATAATTTCCTTCTATTTCCAGGACTTCTTCCACCAATTTATTATTAACTCAATTTTCTTATTTTTTGGAATATGTAATTTGTAATTTAGACCTTTCCGAAAACTCCCAATTTTGGCATCTTTTCTTTAAATTTCCCCCTTTATTCTCCCGATTTCTCCATTCTATTTCTGTTATTTGTTTACATTTTGAATATTCCCCATACTTCTTTCTTTTATCATTTTCTGCCACCTTTATTGTCTATTTTCTTTGTAGCTTCATCTAATTTTGCCAATTTCCTTCTGATTTGACACTTCGCGTTATTTTCCGTTATTTTACACTCCAATTTCTTCATTAAAGTTTTGGCCTGATTACAATTCCCTTTTCCACCCTATTTTTCCGCAGTTTTCTCCACCAATGGAGACTTCAAGTTCAGGGGTGGCTCCTGTATAAGCCTTTTTCTACTCATGGCGATACGTGCTGTATAAATCGCCAATTTCCCAACGAAAATCAATAACTTCACCATATGGAAGCGATAGTATTTTAGTTATAAAAATTATAGTTTTAGCCTTATTTATAACTATAAATGAATCCAATTTTCGTATTTTTTTAAAGAATTATAACGATAAATTTGCAATTTAGTTAAAAATTGATTTAATTCCTGCAAAATCAAACTACCTTAGGGTTCAATTTAGGCAACCAATTCAACTTCATGTATTATTGGTTGCCTATCTATACTTTGAAAATGGTTATAAGTTATGAATAATTAAATTTTAAATACTGAAAACTCGTTCAAATTTCCATACGACAGTTATAAATCAATTCGACTTAAATTGTAGAATAATTAATTAATGTTATTGCGGGCTAGAAATTGATAATTTCGCTAATTTATTTCGATTTTAGCTGAAGATTAGAGGCGAATAACGCAATAATGTGCGGTTTTATCATGGAATTTATTGTTTAATCAGCAATAATAAATGAATTTCTGATAAGAATCGTCGTCATCGAAAATTGAATGACGGTGGTTGTTGTTTGATTATTGTTATGGTAAACTTCCGGAGGATATAACCAAATCTGGAACATTGTGTGTGCGTTTGTCGCATCTTAAACAAATCGACATATCTGCACGCAATTTCGATTTTTCGCTTCGACAGTCACCTTCGAATATTGAAAATCAAATAGACGATAAGAAAATTACAATTGTGGGACGATTTTTTAACGTTTTATTCCGCGTTTTTCCAGTCGTCTTGTTGATTTGTTGATATCTCCGATACAATGTAAACGTCGAAATTTTTGATGGATGCTCACTGAAGACAGTATAGCCACATAACGATCAGTTGTACGAGATTTATGATTCGGTTTGTTGTTACAAATCGTACAGGAAGGCGTTCAGTTTTTGTCCTGCCGTTTCTTTTTACTTTCAACTTATCCGAGATTGTCTCTGCGTTGAAAATATGATTGTAAATCTCTCCACAATTTTATTTAAGATTTGTACAAAAGAATCCGATCGATTTATGTTTGTTCAACTAACAAAACTATTCAATAAATGCATCTAATCGTGTAAATGTTTCTTCTAAATAAAATTACACCCTGTCTAGCTATTCGTGTATTTGTGTATGTTTGTTAATTACAATTCCCCAGTAGAAAGACAGATCGGCATTCCTGATCGGGACTAGAGAGTGCTAAAACTAGTAGGATGTGATATACCAAAGATAAATGTCTTTGGCATTCTAACATATCCGCAATAGTTATTTTCCTTGCTTATCCTCTAGACGAGTTCTCGCCTCCTTCTTTGCTTAACTTTTAAACTTTAAAACTCCTCCAATATTAAGCATGTGCACGTTTAGGTATAAAAATAACACATTCACCACTCTTTTATGTCTTATATTAGCTGGAGTTGGACTTAATAAATTGGTTTTCCCTCAAAAGAAACTCGAAGAACGTTGTTTAACTTGTTGATTTTTATTTATTTTTGTTTCGTTTCGTATGTGGTTATAGGAGTACGTATACGAAACTGTAGGAGAGAACTTTGCGAGGTGGATGCACTTTGGGTAGTTGAGATGGATGAGGGCAATTACCCCAACATAGGAATCTCGGGCACGTGTTTTTAGATTTCTTAAATTTGTAAAAGGAATAGGTGGAATTCAACCACATGGAGAATATGTTGTTTCTTCCGTTTAAAAAGGGTGGAGAAAATTCGGAACTACAGATGATAATTTGGCACAAGTCATAGAGCATATTTCACGTAAATTTACCGATGTTCAAATCGAAATAAACAAATTGAGGAAACTTGGAAAAAGTTTCAAAGTTTCCTGGTAAACACTGAAACATTTGTTTACTTCGTGTTTTATCGGGAAACTTTTAAACATGTCCAACTTTAACAGGCATTAAATTTCAAAACTAGTTTCGAATTAGATTCAAACAGAGTTGTAGAATTATAAACGATCGAAATAATACGAGAAATAACTCCTAAATTTTCAGTTTTCGGTCGTTAAATCAATTTTAAAAGACTAATTACGGCCGACAAGCTGGAAGATGTAAATCTGAACTGAAATAAGAAGTGATTCCGAAAAGTAAAATCGTTGAATATCAGATTTTAAAAGGGAGCAAATTTTGTGTGATGGATTAATCATCACTTGAAGAAGGAATAAGAGTTTGAAATTTTGACTTCAGCCACTAACTAGACGTTAGTGAAAAATTTGCAATGCAGAATGGAACCCGACTAGGGTAAAAATCGCAGGAATTTTACCGCGAAAGCCCGTCGATCTCGGCTACAAACAAATACAAATTAATGTTTTATCAAGCGGTTTTAATCATTTACATATTCATGACTGAAAACTATGCAGAACATTTTAGTGAAATTTAATACAAGCGAATTCCTAACGTGAATTACACTAATGTTTAATCGTTGTAACCGTACGATGGACAATAAAAATAAGATCAAGAATTAATCGAAAAAAACAATCAGGTATCGTTTCGGTTTTTCGACGATTATGTTAATCCAGTTTCGCATAATATTCTTATCAATAATTTTAATGATAATCGGTAAATGACAATAATTACCCATGACTTGTTCAATCTTTAATAGATTTAGATAAATTGATAATTTCGCCGTCTCTTCTCTACGATTTTCATTAAAGGATCTTATTTTCGAACAGGTTATTAGCCCATTAAAAAATATTTAATTCAAATTGTAAATAGAATTCGAGAAGAAACAAAGCGGAAATTAATGGTTGCTGTCAGGATCTGACGTATGCTAATAAACAAAATCTCCGTTGACGGGCACCAAAGGATCTACTAGACAAGTTATTACAATTATTATTAAATGGAAAAAATCGTAGCTACGAATTGGATCAATAATTCGTTTATCGTACGTTTAGATCTTGATTTTTGACAAAACGTTTCTTGATTCCAACCGGCGATAAGACGGCAAAGAAAAATTGGATCGATCGAGTGTTACCAACAACAATAGCCCTGGGATATTTGCCAAAATCGTAGATTCAATAATCTTCAATGATAGGCGGAAATCTGTACAAATTTCTGCATTTTTCCCGTTTCCAACACCAATGCCGCACAGGTGTTGTCCTATTGTTTATGGTAGTTTCATTGAGCGAATTTCTAAACAGACACACACAATAATTGTTCCTATTAAAGACAATAAACACAAGGTAAAAGATGGTTGAAAGTAATTCTGAAGACGGTCTTTTTTCTCTCTTGTTGTTGTTGTTACTATTGCCATCATCACATACCAGGCCTAGATAATCCACGAAGAGATTTTGCAATTGCTGTAAAACACTCGATTTTACCTCGATCTATTTTACACAATTACAGCACATCATCTCTTGCTTGTTATTTATTAAATAGACGCTAAAATTCCATAAATTTCACAATAGACCATTATCTAAACGATTAGAAACTAACAAAACTGCGCAAGTTACAGCGCAAATAATCGCTAAATATTGAAACAGAATTCGATTATTTAGAGGAAATCGGCAATTACTGGCTAAAAAGACGTAAAAATTCCATAAATTTTACAATAAACCCTCATCTAAATGATTAGAAATTAATAAAACTAGTACTGCGCAGGTTACAGCGCAAGTATCCGATTATGGGCGCCAATAATAGAAACAAACTAAATATTCAAAGAATTCGATTATTTAGAGGAAATCGATTGTCGTCAATTACTGGTAATAATGTCACGGTAATGTTTGATTATTGGAAATAATCAAGTCAAATTGCGTACCGATGATTATTGGTAACAAAAAATGAATGTTAAATTAATTCAAATTCAATGAAAGAATGGAAAAAATATCGGACTTATTTAATATTCATCAACATTGATAAGCATTTAAAAATGATTCATGGCGTATTATTATTGTTATAAAGTCGGTATGTGGTGGTATATTTATATTTAATAATAATAATAATAATATTGATGATGATTATATTAATGATAGTAACAACAAATAAAATTTTATTTTACTTTGTCACACGCTCCTGAACGTGTTGGTATTAAGGACACGTCTTTAATTAAAAAATATTTGCCATTTTCTATACATATATTTAATGTATTTGTGGCAATTATTTTGTCCTTTATTTGAACTAATCTATTTAATTAATAATAATAAAAAAAAATTACCTCCACTTTAATCTATTCTCATTACGAAAATGTTTCTAGTTCGATAGTTTCGTTAAATTTTTATTAACATTGAACCAGAAACTATTTATTCTATTCCATTTTTAGTCTGAGCTCAATTATTTTATAGAAATGTGAAGAAAATCGAGAAAAATTACATTTGTTGAGAAATATGGCCGGAAATTTCGATCAATTCTATTTCCAGAAATATCCCTGCTGTTGTAGTTTTAATGATTCTTAACAACCAGGAAATGGGCTTAGTAAATTTAGGCAATGAACAGAACCGGATTAGATCTGGATTTTTCTATTAATATGAGGGAGTGAAATTCGGTATGATTTGAATAGATTAACATGGTTTTACAGTCTTTGAAATATAATCCGATTATTCTTGTACTTACCGTCAAAATTCTTCTGCGACTCTGCTGGCAGGAAAAATGCTAAATTTCGCACTTGGAAGCCATTTTTCGGGCAACAATGACCTTTTAATCTGTCCCAAACAAGGGTAAAACTATGCCGAAGAAATTTTACTTCGAAACCCCCTTTGAAGTGGTTATAGATGATCGCCATGGAGTTAGAAATTTTATTGATCTGGTTTACTGATGGATCAAAAACAGATAAACGGACTGGCATAGGAATATATGGACCCAATTATAGGGTATCCATAGTTTTGGGAAAGTTCCCTTCTCTAATGCAAGTTGAAACTCTTGCATAGAGATGTACCTGAGAGTGTTTACAAAGATGATGCACAAATATATATTTTGACTGACACTCAGACAGCGTTGAAAGCTCTAAAGCCCTATAGCCTTGAGTCAAAGACCGCCTGAAATTGCTTCCGAAGGGCAATAGTCTTACCTAGCTGATGAACTTGCGAAGGCAGGCATTTGTAGGTCTTAAACCGTTCCGACGAAAACCCAACGGAGATAGGAAAAGACCAATGCAAACCATTAGAGACGAACTCCGCGTATGACATAAGCGAAATTGTTTATCGTTTACTCCGAATAACTGAGAAAGACTAACGGGGCTTCTGACAGGACATTGCTCCGTCGGGTATCAGCTCAAAAAACTGGGCTTAACTGACAGTAAAAGTAGATTATGTGAATCGGAGAATGAAATCTTCGAGTATGCTTTTGCAAGCGTAAAGATCATCAGAATTTTTGAAAAGTTGCACCAAATTTTGGAAAAATCAAAATTTAATGTGACTACAGCAATTTTGCACTTGGACGGCAAAACAATTTTATTTTTGGGGTAATAAAGGAATTTTAGCTTTATTAATCGCAGTCAAATCCATCTAAATTTAAACCAGTTGTTTTTGCATGCAACCGTTGGAGTTAAGTCTGGATCAATAAATTTAGGCCATAAACAGAACCGAATTAGATCTTGATTCCTCTATCTATATAAAGGAGTAAACTTGGTGATCTGTATCGTATTATTCGAGTAGATAAAGCAGATGCTTTATCACAAACGTGAGCCAACAAGAAGATTGTCAGAATTTGGAGCAAATTTCGGAAATATGATCCAATTATTTTTGTATTTAGCGCAGCAATTAAACTTTGCACTTGGGAGGTAATTTTAAGTCAATTATAGCCTTTTAGCTTACCAATCTCAGACTAAATTGGTCTAAATTTAAGCCAATTATTCTGTTTTTGCATATAACCGTTGGCGCTAAGCCTATTGTAGAGTAATTAGAATATTTTTAGTGCTGTATTTGAATATCTTTACTTCTTCAAAACAACACTACTAAATAAAAAACGATGGCGAAATATTTGCCAAAAAAATTCACAATAATATCTTGGACATTAGACGATGCGTTCACTAGTTCCTTGAATTATTAAAGGATATTTACGTAGGTGTAGAATGAATGTTTTGCTGAGTTAGTCTAGAATAGAGTGTTGTGGTAGTAGAGGCAGTCGTTATATGATATTGCATGGAAATTCTGTCCAAAAAAACCTAGTTTGTATAGAGAGCATTTATTTTCGCAGCAAAGGCCGGATTCCTAAAAATAACCAGAGTGTAAAATATAAAACTGAAAGGAAATGTTCTTTAACCGTATATAAAACACATCTAATATAGCAAACGCATCTAAACTCTGTTGTAACACAGTCAAGCATAAGAACGGAGACTATTTCAGGACGTGTTTTAAAAATAAAACCACCAATATGGTGAAAAACTATGGAGAGACGGATAGAATGGATAATTCAAATATTCAATTATACACTACTCTATTTATTATATTTATAAATATCATAAATATCAAAAAAGATATGTTATCATCTAAAGGCACATTCAACAATATCGTCTAGAAATAAGTTAATTTATAAATAAAATGTATAACAATTCAAAATACCAACAATCAATTTACAAATAACCACCAGCAATTAATTTTGTTTTTGTTAAATATGAATCCTGTTTTGGAATGTTTTTAACAAATTAAATAGCGAAAAAATCACCACATTTGCTGATGGATATAATTAATTGATTGTTTATTATTTAACGCACTAATAAAGTATTAGTAATTAAGAAATTAAACATGAAATGAGAACGAGAGAAGAGAAAAATCCGCTATTTTATATGACTAGCTCCATTATAATCAAACACAAGCATTTTCAATTTACAAAACAAAATTAAATTTCGAAATCAGTCGAACAAAACGAAAATTCTCACTGATTATCATTGAATTTGGCAAGACTTATTGTCATTTAAGTACTTTATTATTAATAATAATAATAAAAACAGTTCATCAACCCTTTATTTTATGATTTAGTTACCGTACGGTTTTTCGTGTGTGCCTATTTTTAATATTTGCAGGTTGAAGGAAACGGGCACATCACGTTTTTGAATTTAAAAGAACAGAATAGCATCCGCATCGTTTACCGGAAAAGGAAACGACGACTAGAACAATAAAAGAAGCATATTTTTTATATTAAGTATCTATATGAAAATCAATAAATAACAAATTGTTTAATTGGTAAATAGACGGAAGCCCACACAACAACACAACAACAATTTAATAAATTTTTAAATCAAGTACCGGTCACTTCCGTTTCGATGATAGGTCGAGCTCGCCTTGCCCATTCGCCGTTACCATCGATAATGGTATTGTTATGAATTGTGGATGGGTTGAATTCGGATCGGTTTGGGCCAAACTGAAAATAACACCGCCATTTGATGGGGTTGCATACATCATACCTTGGGGCGTTTGGTAGACTAACGGTGATAGAATCGGGGGTTGTATCGGCGATTTCGTTGATGTTGATGTGGTTGTTGTCGATGATGTTGTTGATGTTGATGATGACGGAATAGACGTAATTGTCGTTGATGATGGATTTGTTGTTGTTGATGGTGTTGATGATGATGTTGAAGATATCGGTGGTGTTGTTGATTTTGTTGGCGGTAAAAATATAACGTCAGTCTCTTCATCGTGGACCTCACCTTCACTGCTTTCACTCGATTCACCCCCTGACATATTCTCGTCCTGGAACAAGAATCCGCTTAGAAGCAAACATTTATAAATCAGCAAGACTAGGGGGCAACTATCACCTTGAATTGCGTTTTTTCTTGTATTACATTCTATAAAAATATTGTCTTTGTGTAAAACCACCTGTTTATTTACAATAATCGCTAGATTACTAATGTAGTTGAAATTTATAGTTTGTTCAACAAAGGGAATGCCACTTTAAAAAAATAGTCAATTGACTCGTAGATCTTTCAAAATTCAGACAATTTTGACTAATTTCCCGATAGCAAAGACTAAAACTTTTACGCTTCTGTTAATTTTTCATTGTGAGGGTCCGGCCAAATTAATTGAGAAAATTTTTGAATCTAATCCATAGAAGTTCAATCCTCAATTTGGGGAAGCTTCTCGTTGAGGCTTGAGCAAAATGTCTGCATATTCTGCATGTTAAATTGACAATTTCTATGAAACGATTACAATTCAAACAATCTGGGTTGCTTTCAGGGACGCTTTTGGAACATAAATCGAAGTTTTTTGAGGTGAATTTTCGGGTTTTGTGTCCAGATTCTCTAGGTAATTGTGAAGAAACAGAAACTTTAGGCACTTTTCTACGGAAATGTTCGAATTTTGGGTTAAATTTTAGTGGATTTTGCTATTTGAGTCCACTTTCAATATCCATCTAGATTACTATAGATCCTTAAAATTGTTATTGCATCATTTTGACCAGAGTTTTGCGACTTTTAAGACTCTTCGCGTCTAGATCTTTTTCAACCAGGTGGACCATTCCGTAGTTCAAAGATATTTTGAAGATCTATAGAAAGGTCCGCAGAGGTCATTTTACCAAAAATTGGACTTTTCAGCTCGTCAAAACAGCTTTACGCAGCTGGTTGAAAAAGCCGTGAAATTGCCCAAAAGAAGCGTTTTCGGCCGTCTTCCCGATAAGCGTTTTCTTGCGACTTCTTTCAAATTCGCAAAATATCAAACGTAGCACCTGCCCGGCCCTGCTTTTTGTGAACAACGCCAGAAATCTCCACCACACCAAGTTTTCAGTGCGGCCTAACAAAGGAACAATAAGAGTGTTGGATTTGGTGGAACGTTTTGTAAGATTGCAGCTCGGTCGAGATTCAAGAAATAGAAATTTCTACATCTTTGGATCGTTCTACCGGACGGAAACTATAAATTGTAAAAGTGTTGCGTCTATCAACACTTCATCTGAATCGATAACATTAATTTTTTCGGTATCGACCACATTTCAAAGTAATTTAGGTTGTACGGTCATGAAATCCGGGGAAAATAGTCAAACCGTATTAATGGTTAAAGAAAAAAAAACTGTAGAAGAAACTACAACTGCAACAACAACAACAACGATGGTGAAGAAGAAGATCTCTTTCGAAATGAAATTTCCATGATATAAAGTAGTTTTTCTGCTGCAATCCCCATTTGGTTTGAAGCGAGTTTACGGCCCCGTATGCAATAACACTATAATAGGTAAGTAAAGCCACGCTGTCTGCGATTTTCCATTGGAATTGTAAAACTTGTCTTTGTCAAATTTGGTATTGAATTCAACTGCGGCACACGCGTAAATCTAGACTTCCAAGCCAAGCTGCGACTACTAATTACACGTATTAATTGTTTATCTCTATCTGTATTTAATTGTCAATGATGTATCGTATTTATAAATGTTTGCCGATGTTATTGTAAAGTAATAAAATGGGAATTTTACAATCTTTCAATATTTCTAAACAATAACACCTGGACGATAATCGACCGATAAAAATTCTTCAACTTCATCAATAATAACAAGGATGATTTTTTTGTGTTGTAGAGTCGTTATTACAGATGGAGAAAATGTTTAATTATTGTTAAAATCCATCATCTGTCTCATCGGATAGATGACTTGAAGGCATATTAACACCAGGCATCATTTATTATCGACAACCAACAACAAACACCTGTACTGTCGGCCCTTCTTCGTTTCGCCAATTGATTTGACGTGCGACGCTGTCCCGGCTGGTATGTTTATTGAAGCGTTGAAGCATATTATTGTATAATTTTCATACATGACATGCCGTTGGTAAACGATGAACATTGTGTGATAATATTTCAGAAACGATCCGACTCATTTCCATTTGGAAAAACTACAAAAATCTCCCCCTATGCACGTATGTTTCTATAGAAAATTGTAGGTACCGGTGGAAGAAAAAATTGCCATCGATCAAGAAAGGGATCGATCAATGCAATTCCATCACGTACTTACTTACGACTACCGTCCAAGTATTATCGTTTGGTCGGCTACAATAAAAAGTTGTAAACCATCACACATGTCATAGAACTTAAACCATTTCCAACGTTAATTGACAATAATACGAATTTTTTCCGTGTTATTGGCATACAAATATCGGAAAAAATCGATGATTATGCGTAATAAACGTAGTGGAAAATTTGATAATCGATCGTGAAGATTGAGTTTTCAACGGATGTGGCAGCTTTGACAATTGTCTGAGTGGTAAAATCTACCACTGGCAATAATTGACGGGGGAGAATCCGTTAAATTTCGATATTTACCCGCAATCCGCAATAATAAAAACAATAATAACGAAGAATCGACTGTATGCCGAAAGTTGTAATGTCGACGAAACAATACGTCAAAGGCCCCGATTTCTCCACGTCAAAGAATTTTACACACACACATGAACACACAGACATACATATACAAACAATCCAAGTCTACATTGTACATACAGAAATAATTTCGTGATATTTACAATGGAAATTTAATAAAAATCCAATCGATTTTTTTCGATTAAATTTCGATTTATTTACAATTTCTATATGGTGGGTTTTGAAGGAAAATCGCTTAAAGGGTGGATTTCAGTCGATTTCAGGCCTTCAAGTTTTCAGATGGTCCAGTGTCTGCTGCAATGACCCGCGGTCCGTCTTATATACAAACACACGCACACATACAGAGGCTGGGTCAATAGCCGAAGTGATCAAAGACCCCCGGCGCCAAAACACTTGACAGCAGTTCTTCCGATCCCATTTAATGGTGTTGTCTCACCATTATTGGCCAAAAAATGCTTTATACATCTATGTAACTATATAAATAAAAGTCGCCTCTATACGTACAATAATGGAAATGTTCGTTACAGGTGGATTTGTTGTTGTTATAAATGAACATTAGGCAAACACCATTCTATTCTATAGACATCTTATCATTATCATTAATGTTAGTCGTGTTGATTTAGTTACCAAATTGGCGACAATTTCAACTTGCAGTTGGCCATGCTTTTATTGTTAGTGTCGTAGATTAGTCCACACAGTCCCCTCGTAATAAACGTATAGAATAATCTAAGCCCACAGTATTTTTTCCACATATAACACGACTTGTTGGCCATAATTTTGTTTGTTAAGGTCGTAGATTAGTCCATATTGTAAACAATGCTGATATAGTAGCAAAAATAGCGTTGTAAAGTTATGATGTTACAAGATAACGAGCACCCGTTTAATTTGGAATTAAAACTCGTTATAGGTGAAATTACAGGTTTTTAGAGTATTGTTAGTCATATTAGAAAAAAATATAGAACTGTTCTGTCTCTCATGAACGAATTCAAGATTTATATACAAAGTAGTATTCTCTAACTTTTTGGTAATTCGTTACTATGACAACGCTGAAGATTGACACTTTTTGAACAGAACTTCCATCTTATTCTTTACTATTCCGTCATACATATAACTGAAAAGAGGCAGGAATAAAACAGGTTATTCATGGTACGGAATCATCAAAAAGTCACAGAATACGACTGACAGAGCCTCTGATTGGACAGAAAAATAGTCATCACAAGTTTAGAAATTGTTTAAAACTCGCAGTTTTTGGCTGAGTGATATACAACGCTCTTGTGGTGAACTGTACAATTTTTGAAGAACGAAATAAAGAATTCCCGTTGCCCAAATTAAACATTTAGATAGAAACAGACAATTTATAATTTGCCAAAATAAGGCTGAAGTTTGGACTATTAAGACTGGAAAATTTGGGCAACAAAAGCAGCCAAACCACTTTTTGAAGAGCGCGCAATTCTGAGCTCTTTAAAAATTCCCCAAATACTGTTGATAACCAAATTTGATCGACTTCAGTTTTATTCACGTGCGTCGGTTGCAATATTTCGCAGAATTTGTGAACAATTTCGACAATATTGAAGAATTACACAAATTACGGATAATTTTAGAAATTTATGCAAACCTAGTAGGATAAACCGAAATTGAAGGGTGTAATTGGACGTTTTCAGGCTGCAATTTGGAATTTCAGTGGCACCTGATTGGCGTCGACAATGACATTTCAACGTGTGCGTTGTATTTGTAATGCGGGTGTGCTTCTCTCTTCAATTTCATATGTTTATCAGTTCGTATGAACATTATAAACCAATATATCAGAATGTATCGCGGTCACATAATACAACTTCAATTATGTTCAATAAATAGTCGATGTTATCGGCAATGTTGAAATCAACGTTATCAGTCAGGTATATCATCTGGATCTGGTAGCGATTGTAATCTTGTGTAGTCTTTCCAGCAAAGTTGGGTATCGTTTAGTTGGTTTGCGGTTGGGTTTTAGTCAGTCGGTCGGTTTTGTTTCACATATACATAAGTACACTAACGTATAGTCTGTACTTAAGTAATGGCCGGTTATACTACAATTACCCGAACAATGGCTATTATATTGTTATCGAGTTACTTGGCAAAAATATTGACTTATTATATACAGTCTTATATCTATTGCAGTTGTTCATGTATATACATTGGGATAGACTTTTAATATAATAGTGTAGGTGTATGGATACATCGGCATGGACATGTGCTCGTAGAAAGCCGGCCTCTTGATATTATTCCCTCTTGCCTCTTTCCCTTTCTTATAAATCTGAGCAAAGAGCCTTTTCCACTGTTATTGTTGTTGTTCATATGATATACGGACAGGAATACATATGTATATCCTAACAACAAATGTATGAGGATATGTTAAATTGGCCGCAGAGTTCTGCATTATTATTAACTCAAAACAATTTTTATTCGAGTAGATTTCGTTGTTGTTGCTGGACTCTTTTTTCTCCGATCTCGTCGTCTTTCTTGCGTTTTTCTTGAAACAAAACTCGAATCCAGTGAGTTGTTACCACACGCATTTCTTGTATATTTCCACCGCTACGCTAGCACGGAGGCGGAACTTAGAAAGAAACCCGTCGTCTTCTACCGGAGGAATTGTCTTCGTCAATTTAGAATTATACAGATACATACAATAGGACAAAACCGATGTCTACAACACGACACACAAATAAATCATACATTCCGAATATATCGACGGTAAGATTTTCAACAAAACTTGAAGATATTGTGTAAAATTTGAACCTAGTAGATCATCCGGGACGGGTTTATTTTCGATAATATCGCAATTTCACCGAACAGATGTTCGAAACTCGTTTGATTATTATCGGAGGAAATTACAAATTAGAAATTTGATAACTGGGGTGGAATTAATTGGAAAA
The DNA here is from genome assembly GCA_013841215.1 of Hycleus cichorii. Taxonomy (NCBI): domain Eukaryota; kingdom Metazoa; phylum Arthropoda; class Insecta; order Coleoptera; family Meloidae; genus Hycleus; species Hycleus cichorii. The sequence continues at coordinate 33,705 of JACDRQ010000335.1, read as the reverse complement.
ATTACAATAGTACAACACTTAAAATTTCAATTAATAATCAAATTATCGATAGTGAAAATGTCATTTATAAAGCAATTATATTTGAATTGCAAATTACAGTTTTTATGATGGCCAATGGCATGGCAAATCTATTAAAACGACCCCTCGTAATCTTCGATATTATTAAATCAACCTCAGGTGGTCGAGGAATTTAAACGAATCAACACCTTTAAAATATAAATGGAATCACAAATAAATAACAATAAAATCGAGAGTTTAATTGACGAATGAGCCAACAAATAATTTGATGGTCGCTGAAATGTTTAAACATGTTAAAAATAGAATTATTTATTAGAGAAATATGATAAAATATGCATAAAGGAACAGGTGAATTTCGGGTGATTCGTTCTTTTTTGAGCAATATTCAACCTATCATCATCATCAACAACAACGATAAAATTCCGTCATTTCAATATTCTCTTAAATTTCGGTCGCGTGTTTTCTTCAACCACCACATTTGCATGTTAATTGAATTATTAATTCATTTTTGTTTCTCTAACCAATTTGGTTATTGGTTGTTTATAAATTCATATGTTGTCAGCAGTTCCACCGGAGGTACAACATACATTCATTATTTATTTATTTTATTTATTCACAATGGAGAAAAATTATCAATTTTCACGTACAACCTTCGGAAACTGCTCTTCTACGCCACTAAAACTGGATTTTTTTGGAAATTACGCCAACAAATAGTTTGATCAAGAACTTTCCTGAATATCTGGCTTTTTTGTAGAAAAAATTGAGTCTGTATTGTATGTGGAATATTTTTCAGGGAACTTTCAGTGAAGCAATTTTGTAACCGAGAATCGCAAATTTTGCAATTATCCATGAAAATGCTTGAAAATTCCAGCTATTTTGTCGATAATGGCAAAATTTCACGACAACCAGAAATTTTTCTATTATTTCTACAAAACCTGAATTTTTGCCCAATTCTTCAAAAGACTTTCCCAAATATTTGCAAATTTCAGAGAATTTGAATTACGAATTTCCCTATTTCTACAAGACTTGAAATTTCGCTTGATTACCAATTAAAGTCCAACAAACTCCCAAATATTTGGCCTTTTTTTTGTTAGAAAAACAGAGAGGACACTAAAACTGGATTACACAAGTTTAGCGGCAATAAAAGATGTGTTTATTGCCGGCTATTTCAGGCCGATTTCAGTAATCCAGCTATGAAATACGTAAGATGTGAAAACAATTCAGAAATTGTCCAAATTTTCATGAAATTAGTGAAATTTTCACCGTCTTCTTGCTAAATAGACCGGGAATTGACGAAAAAGTTGTTTTGGAAGCACTGGTCGATTTTAAATGAGATAATCCACTACAACTATATTCTTTTGTTGATTCTTTGTCTCGTCTCGTCCGGCACGTTGGAAATATTCGATTTTTTCGATGACTTTACATATTTTTTTATTATTTGTTATATGTAGATTTATAATTACATAGTCTCACGTCGGTATCATTATTAAATATTTTATGCTATTAGAATTAGTATGCTCTTAATGAAATTCCCATCTTTTCCGGTCAATATTGTATAAAAAATGGCACCTATATTTTTTCTCTTTCTCTATTTGTTCACGTTCTATTGTGTCAGTTATATGATTAATATTATTATTGAACTGTCAATTTTCTATACATGAACAACCCGTAGAAGTTATTGTTGAATATATGAAAAGATCGATTGATTTTGTGTTGGTATTGTTAGAATTTCCAAATTTTTATGTCGTTATAGATTTATAACGGGAGAGTTGAACATTTTTAACAATTAATGATTGAATTCTCTACTTCCGTACAAAAATGAATGGTTGACAATTTAAAGAATCCCATTCGGGCATTCCCACACATTCGTTTAAATCACCCAACAAGTACCCCAGACGATATCAATTCCTTATAACCATGTCATTGCTGAAATAAGAATCTGGCTGAAAACAATAGCACGTGCCACACAGCAGCTTTCTGTTCGATTTCTTTTCGTTTTTTCTTCTTCTTCTACTTCTACGTTGTTGGTTTTGGGTATTGTAAATTTTCTTAAAGTGTCTCACTCTTTTCGCTTGCCTCCCATCTTTGTCTACTTTGAGTTTTAACGAAAAGCCCGGTAGCCGAGTATTTTGCAACAATACACGACCCATATATGGAATTGGCTGACCATGTATGGGACCCATGTATGGTTTCAGTACTTGTTTCTGTATGTATGTGTTGATTCGTCGTCGGCTATAATCGCCAATAGACCGACTCACCGTGACTCATGGGGGTACCCATGAGAGCACCACAGTACAGTTCTTCAACGGACGCCAAGAGTGCTCCTTGGGGTACCACTAGTACGGCCGGTTTCCCGATCCAGTCCACCAGCCATGGGGTGTTCAGGTGAGCAGATTTCCTCTTCAATTTTTACAAAATCAAAATCACATATTTTTATACAATCATAGCAAATTTTTGAGTATCGGTCGCTTTTGCCAGTGTAAATTATTAGAGGTGGAATTTTTGTAGGTTTTCGCGAATTTCCCGAATTTTTGCAAGATTTTCAAATGATTGTCCCTTGGAAATTGCAGAAAATTGCACCATATTGGTGTAATATTTTTGTTCGAAAACAGTGCGGTACTTATTGCCCGTCCGTCGACCTATCAAACGACACCTGTTCAAAAATTTTGATCATACACCACCCGAATGGGCACCGATCGAAATTCAAACTAGACCATCATAATTGCCGTCAATTAACAATCGATTCGGTATCAAAATTTATCGAATTTGGCAAGAAACTACCCTAGAACGGGGGTGAAACATGAACAGGTGTGACCTCCCGCTTCTCCTCCACATTACATATATCCACATTATATTATCTCTCTCACTTTATAGTTGTATACAATAATATCCCCCTCCTTTTTTTGAAAATACAAGACACGACTTTATATCTCTTCTACCAAGTCGGTCAGCGCCAGTGTGGATGTCGAAAATCACGATCGGACAGATTCAAAGGTATCGCATGTCATTTTGATATTTATGATAATCATTATTATGCTCATCATTCGATCAAAAGACATTTCTTGTCTGCAAGTCTGCACCGATCTTTCGGTTTTTTTTATTGCGCGGCTCGAAATTCTTCCCCCTTGTTATACAACCGAACGAAAATTTCGTAATTGGGTTACCCGTGCAATTTCCAATCAATCCACGCAACAATTAACACCGAAAAGCCCTCGTTTTTGAAATTTAATCGAACAAACAATAACTTACAGGTTCAAATAAAGTCGAAATAAATTTTTAAATAGCGCCGATTTCTCGTTGTAAATCCAATTAAAACGAACAGAATACTAATCGGGATGGATTATCGGCGGCTAATTCCAGTAGTACCGGACAATTAAACGACAATTTTTTTTTCAGTTTATATCTTGATTTTTTTGTGTCTTGTTGTAATGTTACAGAACCGGACGGCCATGGAATTGTCGGCGAGGAGCTGCAATCATCCCTTTTACCCGTGAAGGATTCCTGGTTTTAATTTAGGCTACTTTAAAAAAATTCTACAGTGCCATATTAATATTTAATTTGTAAAGATGGATCAAACAGTAGCAACAACGGGGAAAAAGTCGAGATCGATATCAGACGGTTCAACTTTGATCGAAACTCGCCGGCTTTTACATTTCAAAACTTTCTTATACTTGTTTTATTACAACTCTAAATGTAGATTTTTATTTGTAATTATAATTTTATATTTGATATATGATTGACAACATCGATAATACGTCGTTTTTTATGTGTTACGATAACGATTTAGATTTAAGATATTGATTAAAATTTTTAATTAGATTTAAGTAAGTAGAATTGTCTACAACTAGCTGAAATATAGCTTTAAATTTGCTGTAAATTTGACGAAATAAATTCGTATTTTTTGAAGACAAATACCTATTCTCATTGAACCTATAAGTGTATCGTTAGTTGATAAATAAACGGGGCCGATTTGAGGGTTCAAAAATTGTTTATTATCACAATTGACGATAATAATTCGCAACTGGCACAAAACGACCAACTTCCATTTACTAAATTCGCACAACTAGAGACACTATTTTACAATTCCTTGTACAATTTAGTTAGAATTAATAGTGTCTGTAGTCGATAAAAATGTTTATTTTATAATTAATAAAACAGGATTTATTGCAAAATAATAACATTTAAAAATAAATAATAACAACCATAAATATCGATCTAATTAAAAAAAACATGCTACCATTTCACAATTTTTGCCGTTCTAATTAGAGGATCAATTGAGGGAGATTACAAGGGAACGGGCCTAAGGCATACATTTTTCTATAGCTCTGTGTCTGTGTGTATTTTTATCATTCATTATTTAGTTTATACATCACATAATTAAAATAATTAATTATTTAATTAAAATACAAAATAATACAAAATAAATACTTAAAAAAAGAACTATATATGATGATGAAAACTTGGAAATCATCTTAGAAATTATTCGACCATTTTGAACGATAATTAAAAAAAAACTTACTCCCTAAATGGACTAGATGATCAATTATTTTGTCTATTATAGTTATCACACTATAATAATTAGCCATAATTTTCTTCATTTCTAATCAATTAACAATTACCATTATTATTTATAAATAAATAATAATTATAATACAAATTCTGTTCAAAATGGCGCTAATAATCGATCAAATACGTATAAACAGGGCATTTCCAACAATTATTGGAATGTAATTTACACTTTAGTATTTAAAATAAATTGTAATTATTTTGTACAGAAGTAGAGAATTGTAGTTTAACTCTTCGAGAATTATTTGTGATCTTCTTGATGGACAAAGAAGATCACAAATTTATTGAAATTTGTAAGAAACGACGTAAACCCTGAGTCGATCAGTTCGATTTCTATCGCAATTTCGAAAATTAAGCATCGAAACCACCAAGTGGTGTAATTTTTCTAGCAAAAAAACAAACAAACAAACAAATCTATCCCAAAGCAAAACTACAACATGCAATTGTGGAAAATCTAAGAGAATTAAAACAACAGTATCAACAAAACAAAAAAAATAATAAACAAAACACAACAATAAATCGCATCTCATACACAATTCAGCGCCTCTCATTATTGTTAATTAATTAATTAATTAAATTAATTCGATTTAATTTCTATGATTAGATATTTACAAAACGGTCATGTCGTACCTTCCGCTTCCTGATAACAGGAAGTAATGACAATTGACCAGCACGTTTTATTTACCGTTATTAGAGGTGTTTGATAATAGGTCCCGGATCTTCCCGGAATGCCAATATTTTCAAATTGTAACGGTATCGGTATAGGTGTTGAAATTGATAAGATTTCCGGCTAGATGTGGCTCATTTCTGTTTATCTTTATCGATTTATGATGTACAAGAATTTCAATTTAATAGATTTGATTGTCCGGTTGATTTATTGTTATTTGTATAAAATGTATGAGTTGTTATATTGCCCCCATCTTCGTTCGGTAAAAATTCGAAAATTCTCAATAGTCCCACATCGTTTGCTCGATTATCACGGTTTTAACCTTTGAACTGTGTCGAAATTTTGCGGAAAATGTTTAAAATTATTAGGGAATTGTAGGGAATCGACCGAGTTTTTTTTTTAATTTGGATTTTACCGTTGCGGATGCGAATGCGACATATGCGTATGCGAATGGGGATGTTGTGGATGTCCATAACTTTGATGTGGCGGCGGTAATGGACTGGGACATGCTTGTGTATAACTACCGTGCTGTGGTGAACCACTTAAACCTAAATGACTTTGTTCTAAATGGGAATAATGGCCCTGAGTGGCGGCTAATGAATGGGCATGCGAATGTGTATGAGGCGAACCATATACCATTTGCCTTACTTTAGAATCATCATCGCTGATATTATATGTTAATTCAGTTTCTTCAAAACCAGTAGCTGACATCCGTTGATCACCTGATGCTGAACCGGCCGGTGGATCCGGTGAATTCAAACATGTCTGTATTAATGCTTTACCAGCTTCACTTGTGATCATTGGTTGTAATTTACGTGTTGCAAATGTATAAACATGACCAGTCTCTGATGCTACTAATAACATCACCTGTGTACCAGTCAATGTTGACAATTCATAGGCCTGTAAAAAGAAAAAAAACCAAAAACAAAATAACAAGCCGACCATTTTGCAAAATTATCAACATTTTCCGAGTTGTAAATCACTAAAGATTACATAGTTAACACCAATTACCCCCTGGGAAGATCATCCGATTTGATTATAATATAAAATTAATAGTTATACAACATCACGAATTTTTCAAACTCCTTTGTAGCGAATAAAATTGCGATATTTCTACAAAAATAAACCATTAAAAATGGATAATATTACCAATTCTTTTTATAAAACCATCCAGACAACTCTAATAATAGCAACTTAAACAAGGTTAATATCTGTATAAATACATAATAATTAAACTCGGAATTGTATTTATAACGAGCAATTAAACAAACTCCTTATTATTGGACGGAAAAATTACAAATTCACACGGTTTTATCGATACGATTAATTGAATTTTTTGCGAAATTTCTCGACGTTAACGAACAAGTTTACAATTTTTCTCCAACAACAAAAACACCGATTGATATTCGTTAGAATTATTGATTATGTTAATAAGCAGATGGTATAGTGTGGCTGATTCATGTCGATATTATAATCATAATAATTTTCTATAAAATTAATCCTGATTATCGTTGATGATAATAATTCATAAATTTTTTTATTCTCGAAATCTAAAGTACATATCGTTGAAAGAATGAATATAAAAGAGAACATGATAATGATGATGTGAGGTTGATGATGAATTTGATTTGTCTTAGTCATCGTTCATCACTTTTTCGAAACACGATGATGATCTTTCATTATTATTCGATCGTTAACATTACTATGCTAGATTGAAAATCAACAGTACACGTCCAAATTAATGGCTATTAATATTAAGATAAGGTGTAATGATCTCGTTTTCGATACATCCGAGTTAATTAAAAAAAAAACAAATTTGAACTACAGAAACTATCTAGTTCAAGCCTAAATTTAAACCGAAGATTTGTGCCAATTTAATACCAACAAATTTCGAGTCAAGTTGTTTAAGTTCAACTATATTTCAATTAAGTCCATTCTAGTTATTTACATAGACTGGAAGAAACGGCCAGTTCCCATGGATATGGAAGACTAATTGGTACTAAATGATGACTGTTTTTCGTACAAATATTTGTCGAATACATACACTTATATTGTCAAGTGGTGTTGTGAACGGTTGGGGAGCCAATTTGTTTGTTCAATTCAACGATTTTGTAAATTCTCTATACTCAGTTATATTTAATAGTGCAATGTGCTTAGATTTTAAAATAGTTGGCCACAGTGGAATAAAATCTATAATTAACTATATGATTCAATTTAAAATAGATTTAGAAGCATTAGTCTAATGTTTGTTTATTTGTGTTCTTCATTCTTTCATTGCGATTGAAATTTTCGAAAATATATGCCCCATTCTAAATTTAAGCTAAATTCAATTTGAATACTCAAACGATATACTTCCGCATTTGTGCTTTTCAACCGACATTTGAAACATCTGGTTGGAGATTAGCCCAGTAGAAATTCGAGAAAATTTGGCTTTTTAGAAATCCAACCATATTCTTCTTATTTATTGATTACCTCTACCATTCTTATTTACATAACTAAATTGGGGAGACAATACAGAAAAGAAATCGTACGTTACGAAATTAACATCAATTGACGCAAATCCAACTTGTCTTAAACGATTCTAATTCAATTTTCAAGCCGAACTTGCGTCAATTTGGAGCTTTTCCGATTAATTAGTGAATTGTTGTAGATTAGAGATAATCGATTTTTCCGTTTTTTTCTACACGACTTTTATTGTTAATCTAATAAATAAATCGCATCAATAACAATGAATCTTATCAGAAACAAATGAATTTTGTAATGATTTCTTGTTATCATAGCTGTCGTTTAAAGTTATAAAATACGCTTTATTGGTAATATAAATGAAATTATTACAACAGGACAAATCGTAAAGTCGATTCGATTTGCAATTTAATTTATTCTGTGGTTGTTTTTATTATTATTTGTTAGAGAGAAGAAGCCGATTATGGTCCTGATGGAATGGCTAGAAAGTTGACAGCCAAGTCATTGCGGATCTACTATATAAATGTGATACTTTTATAATTTCGATTTTAAGTGCTTTCTAAATGTTCGTCTCTATATTTTTTATATTAAATCAATGAATAAATAAATAAACTAGAATCGGCTCCATAAATTTTAAAGTTTTTGTTGTCTGTCGAGATTTATTGTATTGTTATTATTATTACTTTGTTTCCTGTAGGGATCGTAATAATCGTTTAATTGAAGACTAACCGAAAAAATGCGGTATTTGCGTAAAAACCGGGTATTTGTGGTTGATTACAGTTAGTATTTTATGGGATAACAAGGTTTTGATTTAAGTCGAAATCGTGCCCATGGGGTACTGAATCTCTATAGTTACAAACGTTGTAATTACCGGCGAGATATCAGCTAGTATTGGCTGTCAAAACGAACATATGTTTTATAATTTGAATTGCGTACAGTCGGTACTTGTGTTGTTTCAACAACAACAATATAACAGTACTCCTTTTATCCTAGAGTTACTACCTCGTAATTATCTCAGGTCACGTGTTACAATCTTTCCGTATAGCTCCAAGACGATTGATACGTTCGCGATAAGAACCGTCGCGACGCACAGATTTCCCCGTAGATGATTGCCGTTTGTATTTCGGATGATTTCGGTTGAATAATTCGCGTGGAAATTCAATTATTGCAACCAGATGGGTATCAGTATCGGTTTTTTTTTTGTGTGTGTTGTTGTTGTTTCACATCAATGTGTCAGATGGGTGCGCGCGCACCCAGCTCACGTGCATGCGCCCATAACTCAATAATCATCGGAATTAAAGAGGTTATAATTTCAATAATCTCACCTTTTTCATAATGCCAGTTTTCCGTTTTGAGAACGTCGTATACCGGCGCAATTTGTTCTCAATATATTCCATTTTGATTTTGACACGGCCTTTGGTTTTTTTACCGTTACTAGGTGGTGATTTTTTCGGTTGCATTGTTGTGTAAGCATCATCGGTGATATCGTTGACGCCGCACGCCTCCAAGCCCAAACTTTGTGCCGGCATGCCGCGCTCATCGTAACAAATATCACCCGATTTCATACCGCCACTATTATTATTGTTATTATTGTTATTATTATTATTACGATTAGTGCCACAACCGGTGACCATTGAATGGCGCGGCGATAATTGTTGTAAACTGGTCGATGGTCGTGTTAAGCCTGGATTACCGTAAATCTCGGGCGGTGTCTCGCCTGATAACAAATTCATACTGTAGCCTAAATTGAATCGGGAATCCCTCCCGCCCGGAGGCTCCATCTCGCACCACAGCTTGACGATAATTAAAGAACAACAACAACAAGAACAAACAACAACACTACGCGCCACTAATATTTACAAATATTGAATTTGGAAAGCACGTCGACACAACACACAAGTAGACACACTATAGCGTCCGGTGCTCGACTGATCGCCGCGCCGCCCCAACTAGTGCTCGTCGACGTGCAATTGCGCAGACCCACGCACCGCCTCTTCTAATCTCTCGCTTCCACACACATCGAATGACAGTGTTGCAAAATCAACAACGTGTCTGGTATTGTGGCGATTTGAACTGGAGACGGACGAATTTCCAACTTTGAAATTCAAATAGACCATCCAAACCGTTTCGGTTCGATTCTATCAAAATAATTCATAATTACGATTAACTTGTTGTATTGTCGTTTGAAGTAGGAGGTTGTTCAATATTGGGACTGCCCCAATACCATATTTAGACTACACGGTTTCCCATATAAGGTGAACTTGTCCTTAGATGGATATGTGAAATCCCACCTTCTACCTATATTGACCGGCGCACAGTGCGTACCACTGGAATCTTGTTGTTTTTCGCAAAAACACTACCCAACTTGTTGTTCGAAATGGATTTTATTATTTTATCAACAACCAATAAGATACCACCACTCATACTATTAAAAATTCAACAACCATTGATTGGTGGCGATATTGGAAAAATCCCTACCAAAATTAGTCAAAATTAATTCCAAATCATGATCTAATCAGCACAATCAATGCCGGTCTATATACAAAAATGACTTATTTTGTAGGAAATTTTCCAAAAACAAAAATAACTGTAACACCGTTTATGTCTATACTAGAGATACCCACGTTACAGTGAATCAGACGTCGTTTTTAGAATAAATTAAACGAAAACAGAAAGATAAAACTTTCTTTTATTATCCAGACGTTTTATTCTAATTTTATTAACAGGATCGGACCAAACAACTTATTTTTGCCAATCTCGCCCCATTAACACCAACTATAAACACACCGAAAACGGTACGTTAACCGACCAATTGAACAATCAAATTATACTCAATCCAATCCGATTTAGATAGAAAATTCTATAAATTCCCTCATTTTCTTGGAAGTACAAATCGCCACAAATTTCATCAATCAATTTTGTAACAAAGAATTCAAATTTATGGAAATTAGGGAATTTCGTATCAAAATCACACCAGAACGCGGCCACAAAATTCCCTAAATATAAAATATAGTCGATTTAGTATTTTAGTCTCTAGATTCACTAAATTTTACACTCATTTTGTTGAAATTCTCCAAATTTCAACCATCATTCAGCTAATAGACCTTTGATTAGTAAAGAATTGGGTACTTTTATTAAAATTGTGTCAATCAAATTTCCCTAAAATTGCGTAATATTCGCGTGATTCTTGACATTGACAGTTAAGCTTGTTTGGCGCCATCTATTGTCCAAATTTCGGAGACTAACCGTAAGTGCCATCTATTGACGATTAATGTCAGTTGGGCGAATAATGACGTCAAAATTTTCGATTTTCCCATTTCGTAAATGGCCTGAAAAATAGGCTACAATGTAAGTAAATTAAATGGCTTCATTAAAATGTTTTTGTTGTTTACAAATTGTCATTTATGCATACGTAATGAGTTTGTGTTAAATTATTCAAATGATTCGTTTAAGATGTCCGTAAAAAGAACGAGTCCGATTAAATTCTGTTATAAATGTACGCCCAAACATTGTATTATTATTGTATGACGTATACAGTAATTAATTAGAAAATATATTAATATGAAACGCAATAATAATATTAAATATACACACTTTTTTCCTCTGTTTTATTGAGCACACTTCCGTACTCGTGCCGGTAGAAAACTACCGTATTTCATTTAAATTAAACAAACATTTAACAAAGAAGACTATCGGATTTTGTAATTAGAAAGACGTAGCTTATAAAAATCGACTAGCACTCATTCAATTGGCCTGAAACTGCTATAATTGTCCAAAAATAATCGTTAGAGCTACTTGGAATCACCGTACGAAAAATCCCAACTATTACAGTCCTTGAAAGCGTTATTTTTATAAAACTGTAAGTCAATTATTGTAATGGAAAAATACTGAAAGAATTTCAGCATAACAAATCTATTTTCATGAAAAATTCGCACTCATTTCTCTATTATTAAACGAATGAAAAGAGATTTAAAATGGTCAGGTTTTCAGTGATGCAATTGTGAGAATATTAATTCGACGCGATTAGGAAATGATTTGTTGCGTTCGACAGGAAATTCGGCGAAATTTTGCAACGCTTCCGTGACGATGGCTGAATTTTTAATCGCTCGAGCCAACAATCAAATAGCAGAATCTTAATTTTGAGAGGCTTTTGAAGGATCAAAACTCTTATTCGTTTGAGGAGCTAGCTAAATTTGAAGATTTAAGGATAGAATTAGAGACGGTAGAAGAGATGGAAGGAATGAAGATACGACAAAAGAATTAGAACAAAGCCATTCGCCTCTGTTTAAATTGAAGCGTAAATTATGGTTTTAAATAACTGATTGCAAAGTATTGGCTGGCGACAACGCAAATCCATTAAATCACAACTAATTTCCAAGATAGGTGGTCGTAATTGTGAAATATAAATTCAAGACCATGAACGATAAATATCGTCCAGAAACAATACACTATGTGTAGATATATTAGGTGATCAAATATATTATTAAACGTATATAGAATACCGGCAGCTGTCTCAGTAATCAGAGTTGAAAAACAAAGGCCCTTATACCGCTGCTATCGTTCTGATTTGACTCCCCTTTGCACAATCTAATTCAATAACGATAGAAGAACCCACGCGTTCTCTATACATCGATTAATTATCCAATTTGCATATTAACATTTAGATCGCACATGAGATGTAACAAGTTAAAAGCTTAAACAGAGTGGTGGTAAAAACGAAAACGGACCATGAAAGGACAAGGCGGCTTGTCTGTCGTTTTCCTTTTACCAAATGAGGAGTTGGAGCATTCTTCACTTGTCCACTACCACTGTTCGGACATCATTATTGACAGTTCCAACATTGGATATCTATGTACATATGTGTGTAATGTACAGAAAGATATGGCCAGTTGGCTAGACAATAGGGGGGCATTTTACTAGTTTATTTCTTATGCCAATCGATCAGGCGATGAGATGATTTCAAATCGGACAACATATTTCCCAGTATTGTAGGAGAAAACGATTTGATTCCGTCGATAAAAGTCATTACACTATTACCATCCATTAATACCGCAGATTTCGTCGAAAAACATCTAGATTTTGTTTAAACTACCGACAAAAAGATTAATTATTCATAAAATTTAAAATAACAAAGAAAAACACTAATAATTATAAGTATACGCCTACTGTTTGACTTGTTTTATATGTGGGGGCTTTCACTATAGTGATTTTTACAAGGTTGTCCAAATATGGATATTTTTATTTTGTCTAGTTTAGCAAACATGGCCGTTTTATTGTCAACAAAACATAAACAACAACCAATGATAAAACTACCATAAATTACAAAAAAACACAAAACTAGAAAACTATAGAGCCATATCTACGAGCAGAATAAACTCAAACGGATCTCTGTCTAGCACGTTTAGTCCCCAATGTTGGGCCAAAAGCACCACAAAGATGCCAAATATCCTGACGAATTTAGGCAAAATTACCTACAATATGTTTATTTTCGAGAATAGAGCAAAATTTTATCTTTATCGTACTCATTACAATATCCTATATTTTGATATTTTTATTAGACATCCTCTTACTTTTATATTATTTTTTAAAACTACAAGTAGGTGGACTAAATTACCGAAAAAATTTATAACTATTATTTTTGTTATTGATAGTTATCTCTGTCTAGCACATTTAGTCCCCTATGTTGCACCAAAAGGCATAACAGTCACGACAAAGACGGTAAATCCCCCAAGCTAAAATTAGACAGTACTTTTATTATTTGAGAAGAATAAAGAACGATGATCGATTAAAATATCCCAAATTGAAGGAGCATACACATATGCATACGTATAGAATTCCTCTTACTTTTATATGATTTTGATTCAAAATTACAAATAGTTGGACTAAATTACCGAAAAAATTGATAACAGTCTTTATTCTATAGATTAGTGTTGTTTGTTTCGTGTATATAAGACAAAAATAGACCAATTGTATCACTATCACTATTCAAAAACAGATCTCTGTCTAGCTCATTTAGTCTCCTATTTTGCAGCGAAAAGCATAACAATCGCGACAAAAATGGAAAAATTTAGACAAATTTATTTCTTGTCTTTGTCATACAAACTTCAACTTTCGATTTGGTTGTTTTCCGGAAGAATAAAGAGGGAATTATTGTCTTCATTACAATCTCCTATATTGTGGTGCTTTAATTTTTGAAAAGAACAAAGAACGATTGATACCAGGCACAGAATTCCCCTGATTTTCACACTATTATTAAAATTACAAGTAGGAGGACTGAATTACCGAAAAAATTGATGGCTATCTGTTATTTTTACCGTACACATTGGTGTTTGATTGTAGTAGAAAACAAAACTAGAAAACTGTTTAAAAATCGATCTTTGTCTAGCACATTTAGTCGCCTATGTTGCCCCAAAAGGCGCAACAATCACGACAAAGATGGTAAATCATCAGCCAAATTACCGCTTCTAAACAGAATTGTGTTACACCAACGTTATTTTCGAGATTTGATTGACCAGCACCTGTTATCTTTGCCGCACACATTTCCCAATTTTTGATATTTTTATTTTCGCAACAATAAAGAGCGATCGATACTCCTCTTACTTTTATTAGGAGTTAAAGTAGGTGGACTAAATTACCGAAAAACTTGATAGCTATCTGTTATCTTTATCGTATACATTCAATTATATTGGTTTCATGTAGATAGGACAAGGATAATGTTTGATTAACAAATTACTTGAACTTTTAGTATAATTATTATTAAATGTTAAATAGTGGCGCCTTTGTAGATTTGTTGTTTCGTAATTGTTGATGTAATAATTTATAAACAAACAATTATAAACAAATCTAGTTATTAATCGGTTTGTTTTAATTAAATTGTAAATTTCGTTAATTGCTTTCAATTTGGACAAATATGGCAGTAAGTGTTTGATTTATGGCAGTTTTATATGAGAAATTTTCCCAATTAAAATTTGTTAAAAAATCGCTGGATTGTGTGTGATATTTGATTGTTTTGGTTAAAATCGATAAGGAAGTTGGTGATTTTCTATTATAATAGAAACACTCCTGTTTCGGACCAATTAAATCTAAAAATATCATTGTGGCTACAAAAATGGTTAAATAATAACGACACCATATATGGATTTGAAATGTAGAAGATCGGCCAGCGAACAGGAATGAGGCAATCGGCAAAGTCAACAATAACAACAACAACATATGCGTACGGCCTCCAATACAACAACCATTGTTGTTGTTATGTCTCTAATCCTCATCGGTTGTTTTTCCGCGCAATGGTAAGTTCTCACAAGATCTTTGGTGCAATAAAGTACAATAATACTGTTTCGATATGCATGTCGCATCTGTTGTAGAATCCTCTTTATTTGCAATAATGGCCTAACTAAAAACACACTCTCTCACCGCTCCAAGAGCCAAGCAGTCTGCTATATTCCTGTTGCAACAGGATCGTCAACAATTCCACTTATGGTCTTTCGGAAGCTGCCACTACTACTATTAATATAACAACAATGACGACGACAAGTCTAAGTATACTTATCAATACTCGATTATAAATCAAATCGATTTCGATACAATCAAAATTATTGTAATTGGGGTGGTTTTTACTGTTCCCATATAGAATGTCGGCTTGGACGTTGCGATAATGACAGCGGAAGGGCTGATTTAGTGAGTGGTATTGTGTCGGTGCCAGGCCGTCTACCGACTTATAACTATGCTGAGATTTTCCACAAAAGGCGACTCGTATTCCCTATAGATGCAAACAATTATAGATGGCCTTTACTACACTACAACAACAACTACTTTATGACCATGTTTATTAATAGTATACAATGCGTGTTTGCAGAATTAATTATGCAATTACTACAAAGCCGAATGCGATTTATTGTTTTGGCCGTTTGCGGATTGTCACCTATCTAGTCTAATTAGATGTCATGACTTGTTTCCCTTTCATCGTTATTTTGTAATAGTAACAAGCCGTCTACACTCCAACAGTTACACCTCATTATAGAAGCTTATTCGCACGCCTCAATCGATGATCAATTTTGAAATCATATAGTGGATCCTTTCAAAATCATATTGATCGATAAATGAGGGGAATTTTCACCGTTGGTGGTATTCAACATATACTAAGAAGTAGTTGTATGTCTTTTTTCTCAAGCATCTTCTTCTACTACTTCAACGATCCATCTAGTTGTTTTTTCCCTTAAAATTTCGCTCACGTATATTGTATTATTCGCCATTTGGAAAAAATCCTTTAAAATATCCAATTAGTCGTTTGTAATGTGCAAGATAAGGTAGTTTTTTTTTTTATTATTATTTCGTTGTTGTGCGTTTGTTGCAACAACAACGTCAGCGCACAATGCACACATACAAACATAGACAACATATCAAGATATGGTACGTACGTACATAGGACAGTGTAGGGAATGGGTGGTATCGTCATAGTGGTGGTAGAGACCACTTTTTTCGCGGGAAACGACTACACAACAACCATACAGTGGACAAAACAATGTCCAGTAAGCGGTCAAAGGACTCACAATACCACATACATACAGGCCAAGTACTACTCACTGCCATTGTTTAGTTTTATTTGTCGCATAAATAATTGTTGTAACCTGTTTATATGAGTCACAAAACTGATCTGATCGATTTTTCTTTTCGTTTTTTTCCTTTGCCTTCTACACTCCATGCCTCTACTACTATAAAAGATCGATGATTTCTACTATCAAGTATGAGTTTCTATAAGACTTGATCGGGATATAAATAAAACTAACATCTGGTTGTGGATATTATCGTTTCTCGGATCTATTCTATATTATCATTTAGTGGAATTTGTTGAATTATTATTGAGTGATGATGATAATGCGTGGCAAAAAAACCGGCTATCTCAAGTGTGAAACCTAAAATATCGATTCGCAATTATTCAATTTTTCAACATTAATTCATCATGATTAATAAAGCAATAAACACGGTCCGATTGAGGGCAAAACAACCGATTTACAAGCAAAGTTGTTTGTAAATTACAGACACCTGCAGGATAATTAGGCTCGCGTTCAAAAGCCGTCAACAGGGATTTGGCCAGTTGTCTTCAATTTCTATACAAAAAACGATTTTTCAGAGTTAATACAGACCCAGTCGAAACACCCAGTCTTGGAGTTTTGCAAAAATTCAAACAGGGTCAGTTTGTGGTACTTTTAGTCTATTAACTCGAAAAAACTAGGAGCCTTAAGCGATTTTCAAAATGATCAGTAACCAAATTGCTACCCTAATTTAGGGCCTAAATTTATTAAAATGTGGGCTAGATGACTGAAAGTTACCTTTAAATAGATCCCCGAAATATTTTTTAAATGTTCACTCAAAATCTGAATTCGAAGAATCTCCAATTTTTTTCCCTTCGGACTACCTAATTTGTTAAAAATTAAAAAATCTGCATCAACACTGAAGACTTGTAGCTCCTTCCAACATCTAATCTTAATTTGAAAATTCCCCAAAAATGAATGCAATTCAAGATTTTATCCTTTAGAAGCGCCTAAGAGTTACATTTTTTAAAATTTCGTAGCGAATTTGTTGGAGGTTAGTGTTTCAAAATCTAGGCCCCAGTTCGAAAATGATTAAAATATCCAAAAATTTGGATTCACATTCGGAAAATTCTCCGTAAACGCAACCTGAATTGTTTACGTATAATAATTTAAAGGGCAAATTTTGACCTAAATTTAACAGGCAAACGTGCGAAAATTTTGCCCCAGCCGGCATTTTCGATTCGAAAGCGATAACTTTCCTCATTGCCCTACATGAATTGTCCCCGAAGAATACTTTGCCAAAAATTTTGATTAACCAATTGTCCAAATGAAATAAATTTTTGCAGATTATACCAAAATAAATTGGCAAATACAAATATTTTGCATTTTGTATCTAAATAAATTCCCAAATTTTGGCTTTTGAAACGATTTCTTAAAGTAAATACAGCTTAGACTTACCCTTTAGAAGAATTTAGGCCAGAAGTTGCAGTTTTTGAATTAACTTTCGTATTCCTTTTGGGATTTCACAGGATATTCTACTTGAGTTTTTATGCTTATAGTACTCCTGATATGCTCCTGAAAGTGTCAATTCTTCGCCAATTAATTGCAATCATGCTAATTATATAAATTAATGCTTGTATTATTATTAAATTGTCATTTACAACATATACAAAAAACATGTTGGATGATAAAAAATCGATAAACGTATAAAATCATTTTAAAACCCTGGTTTAAAATCAGTACAACAATTAAAAAAATATGTACATGAAATATCTACAAAATTAAAACAGAAAAAATATATGTATTATGTATATGTAAATATATATAGAATTATTTAACTATTATTTTAGGATTTATATATAAAAAATTTATATTTATAATTATCTACAAGCTGCCAATATCATTAAAGCGTTTCAATTTCTCTGGGAATGGATCTTTGAATAATACAGGATCGGCTCGGAATTCAACAGATTTCAATGGCATACGTCCAAAAGCTTTAGCAAATCGATCAACACACTGTGAACGTTCAATCATATGCCCCAAATCGGCTGATAACATCTCGTTATTTACACATTCTGGACATTTGAATTTCTTCCTAGGTGTTACCTGAAAAACGACTCCGATTAATAGTTGAAAATTCGAAATTTAAACGCGGTAGAACAACTTTAATCGGTGGCTTATTTGTAACGTTAGCCACAAGGAAATTCATAGCAATATCTTCACAATTCATATGCTCATCTACCCAATTTTTCACATTAATCGGCATTGATGTTGTGTATAAATAACTCCAATATTTGTGTAGAAAAGCAGCACCGGTTAATACCATCGAGATCTCATTGGTCCATTCGGATTCGTATTTCCAGGTGTTTGTTACATTGTCCCAGATATGGGTGCGCGATGGGAAACCTTAAATATAATTGTCAACATTTACTCCAAAATTTCTCAGTTATTTTCAAAATGATTCAAATGATTTAAATTGAATTTGAAAGTGCATTTCAAGGTGCATCTAACGCTGTAGTTTATTTTTCCAAATTCGCGAGCAATTTTGAGTTACAGTTTTTTGTGCAATTTTTCATATTTTCCTCGATAACACGGCCAATTTTGCTTATTTTGCAATAAAATTTACAAAATAGATAGCAAATTAGAAGCGTTTTCCAAATGTTCGAGAAATTTTCGGATTGCAGTGTTAGTGTTCCGGAAAATCGACGAAAATTTGGCTTCCATAGGAGCAATTTTAAACAGACAATCTCATTTAAACTTTTAGAAGTTTAAAGTTATCCAAACATCTCAATTGTGAAAATTCAATAGGAGGGAAATTGTCACTATTAGTTATGGGGGAAAATATAAAAAATTGTAGAAAAATGCGATAGATACTGTAACTGAAAGTGCATCCGAATTTGGATAAATAAACGGCTTAAAATGCAGTTGGTGAAGCATTTAAATCCGTTGGAGAATAACAGAAATTTTGGAAATGTGCCCTTAATTGCACCCCTTCAGATTTCGAATTGTCCAATTAATTAGTGAGAAAAGAAAGTATTACCAACGATACGATCAGGAAATTCACGCCATACTTCGTAGCCAAATTCAACTTCATCAGCAGTCAACATTACAATATCATCATCAATATGCAGGATAGCTTCAGTTTGGATTTCATTATACGGATAGAAACGATTCGATAATTTGTTAGCTTTTGTACGAATTAATTTTATAGGTTTTTGAATTTGTGGAAATTCAGATACTAGAAATAATCGAATAATTATGAAATTTTTTTGATTTTTTTAAACTCACATGGTGGTGGACTCTTTCGTTGATTATTCCAAACAACTATAACTTTCATCAAACTAGGAACTTTAGATAATCGATTAATCAACGTATAGAGACTTTCAATACGATCATAGGTTAAAATAACTGCAGTAAAACCATGCGATTTTGGCGCAGTTAACGGTAAAAATAATGGATTTGTATTTTTTTCAATTGATCTCAAATTCCAATCGTCATAAATCCGACTTGTATGCGGATAAATACGATCTTGTATTATATCTAATGTTGTTAAAACGATTTTATCCATACTTTTAAAATATCGATCGTATAGGAATTTTATTGTTTCGCGCATCTGTTGTAGACGTTTCTTTGAGATTTTCTTCAATTCATCGATTAACGTATGTAGATAGTTTTCCATTAGAAAAATAGCTGCACGTTTCCAATCAATTACATTATCAAATGGCAATACAACATTATCGATAATAATAACTGGTATACAATTAGCAGCCATTGCCTCTAATAATAGAAATTGTCCCATATGTTCACCACGAAATATCAAACAAAAGTCACTATCTTGTAGAATATTTGGATAATTATAATATTGATTTGTATCAATTGTACAACGTTTTGTATAATTGTGTTTATGGCAAGCATTGAGTATTAATAAGGATTCACTATGTTTCAACGATAATTTCTTTAATTCATCTAAATAATAATCATCTAAAATCAATTGAGACGATGTCACCAACCATGATCTTCAAAAAACAAATTGCAGTTAAAACCAATATAAATTTGATTATAATTATACCTTTTATAATGTAAATTCCCACGAATTTCACCTAATTTAGCAATTGGACTATATAACGGTATAGAAATATCGAAATTTGTACGGAATGAATATCGATCAAAGCCAGCACCGGCGACTAGAGCCTTTCCTATATCTAATTCTATCACTGGTGAATAATCAGGCGCTGTACCCGATATCATATTGAAAATTAAATGATTCTCACCATCATTCCAACTGGAAAATAAACAATAATACAAAATTTATCAAAATTCTATACAAGTTAAGTGGTTAATAAGAATTTAAGGGAAATACGTGAGTTGAAATCCAATATGTCTGGTTTTTTTGAAATTTTATAATAGAAAAATATGCGAATCAATCGATTTCAAGCTGTATCAGTTTACAGTACGCCCCAATTTCCTGTTTTGTAACATTACTAGACAGATTTTCATTTATAAATAAGTTGTAACACTGTACAAATATTTGAGAAATATTACGTAATAAATAAAATCAATATTTTTCTACAAGTTAACAATTGGTTTATCGATATACATAGCTGGCAATTTGAATAAAACGCATACAATTCAAACTAAAGCAATTCAATTCGATTCAATTGAACAATCTACAGTTTGTGCACTAATATCCACTATTATACAAAGTGAACCAAGTGGTTAGCCTATTAGAAGTATAAGAAATTCTAATGAAAGTTTTTCCACCTGAACTACACCTGAAAATATTTTCCTTGTTCTATCAACCGCCGGTGTATGGGGTAGTGCACCCTACTTTCTTATTTTAAATGGAATGGTATTTTTTTTTTAGATTCTATGGTAAAAATGAAATGGACTTTGATAACATGGAATTTCGGCTTTTTCTGTAGTGTTTGATTGAAAAATTTATATGTTTGAAGATATCGTTGCTAAATAATCCAAATTTGGAACTTAATTAGTTTAAACTATGTACTTTACGCAAGATTTTACAGAATTAAATTATCTTTTAGCGTTTAGCTGAAATTAGTTTTTCTTTCAGCCAATTTTCAAAGCCCAATAACTTTCTTATTTTAAATAGAATGGTATATTTTTCTTTACACGGTTGAATAGAGAAAAAAATTCTGGATCGAATCATATAAGCATTCCCTATATCTATTNAGAAAAAGCCGAAATTTCTGAAAAACTATCAACACTAGACCATAGATCATGTTATCAAAGTCCATTTCATTTTCATCATAGAATCTAAATATGGGATAAAAAACATACCATTCCATTTAAAATAAGAAAGTCGGGTGCACTACCCTATTCACCGAGGGTTGATAGAACAACGAAAATATTTTCCAGATGTAGTCCAGGTAGAAAAACAAGTGCATACCAAATTTCAGAAACTTTCATCAATTAGAACTTCTTAAATTTCTAATAGGCCAACTACTTGGCTCACTCTGTATACAGTCCGATTCAGTAAACTATGGACAGTAAGCTTCTATTTTTTAATCGAATAAAAAAATTTATACAAGAATTCGAAGGGGAACTACTAGGCTATCTATTGGAATTGGAAAAACTCTCCTATGATATTTGGAAATCGAAAAAAATGACGTTAACTTTTGAAAACTAGATACGAATATTAGCATTTTGAAAAAATAATTTCTCTTCGCGAAAAAAGGTTTGAAATATTGTGAATATTCGAAGGGATGTTTGAACTATTTCAAAAATCCAAATAAGGGAATCCCTTGGCCCACCAGCAATAAATGTGTAAAGCAGAAGAGACAAAATTTGAAGGGCAGTACAGATGACGATGGTTAACTTTTGAAGAAATGCACAAATTGAAAAGAAATAAATAAAACACAAGACGGAGAAGGAGATGTTTAGTGTATCGAATTGAAAAAAAGTACTGCCCTTCAAATTTTATGCCCTTTCTTGCTTTACAAATTTATTGCTGGTGGGCCAGGGGATTCCCTGTCCTAGATTTTTGAAACAGTTCAATCACCTCTTCGAAAATTCACAATTTAACCTTTTTTCGCAAAGAGAAATTAATTTTTCAAAATGCTATCGTATCTGGTTAACTTCGAGTTTTTAAATTTAGGAATATTGTGTAATTCTCAAAAGTTAACGTCGATTTTTCCGATTTCCAAATATTGTACAAGGGTTTTTCCAATGCCTAGGTGTTCCCCTTCGAATTCTTGTATAAAGTTCTTCATTCGATTAAAAAATAGAAGAGTTATTAGACTTTATAGCTTACTGAATCGGACTGTATTTCTAGTTCGCATTGCCGGTTCGGTAGAATTAAACGATCGGTTTAGAATGTACGATCGATTTTCCTGTAATAAAATCCGAAAATTTCGTAATCCAAACAGATATAAACGATGTGGTTTTATTTAAACAATACAAAGTTACACCCAAGTTAAGAAAACGAGAATTGTATTACAACCGATTGTTTCAAGTTTTTATTTTAATTTATTTTTAGAACTAAATAGAAATTCTACAATATATGAAAACTTTTATAAACACTATCTAGTAATAGAATTGTTTCCAACTGATAGATCTCTATTGTTACCCTTATTTTATCCTGTATTTCAATAGTATTAACGACATAAAAATCTATTATTTGGTAGAATAAATTGTTGCAATTTAATTCAAAATTGCGGTTAATTGAGACGATAATCAACAAAATGACTGTATAAAATTCAAATTAGATAAATAATAAAAACTATTTATAAATGTACTTTGGATACAATTAATCATTGTTGGAATGATTCTAAATGTAAATATTTTGAAGACCATAAAAACGAATCGATTAAATTGAATTTAATTCAAATCAATTTAGTAGTTGACAATGACCTAATACTCCTTCAGTTTGTAGTGAAAACAACAAAAAATTAAAGAAACTATTAATGACATTATGTTTGGAATTAAGCTCGCCAGCTGTGTATTTCAACCAGAAAACCCCAAACTGAAAATTCTTCAACTAGAGTAGATTTCGATAATCGATTAAATACAGTTCAGGCGATTTATTTAGACACATAGACACAATTTTTACTAATTGCAAGCTAATTAAAGCAATTAATCGACTTAAAATTTGCTTGTGCTTTTCTTTATAATCAATACTTTTTAGACTGGAAATTTAGAATTAATTCTATCGATTTTTTTGTCGTGATACCTATTTGGAGCCCCTTATCTATTTGCAAATAAGCAATTTTTCGTATAGACAACCTTGGAAAAATTTAAGGCTACGAACAAGTTTTATAATATTTTATTTATATTTATTGATATTTATCTTGTTCCATGTTATAATTGCCGGATATGTATACGAGAATTGTTTAATATAAAAAACAGCAATTCTGGGGCGTACTCAATATTTCAAATAGTACACAATTGTGAGTTGATATGTTGAAATAACGAATAAGAAAGTAATTGTAGAAATTTATAGAGTTAAGGGCGATATTTTAATACAAGAATTATGTCTAGCCAGTATTTTTAAATCGATTCTAGTTTAAAATTAATTTTTTCCAAGTATTATTAATACACAATTATTCTTTTAATATCGGTCGAATTAATAAATTGAACTTAATTGACCTCCAAAAAAACATTGCTAAAACTAAAATCGATAAACTTTCTACTGTTATTCAAATTAATCCGAAAATAACTAATTTCAAAGAAATCTCTCACTATATAAAGCAAACAAAGAAACCCTCTAACATTGGCTATATTTAAGCGAAAATATTTAAAGACCTCCCTCACTATTTCAATGATCTACGCTTATATCTTAGGTCAAAATACGACGATAAATAATGAAATAACGATGCAAAAATAGATTTAGGTCAATATACACTAACGATATTAAAATAAACGATAAAACTGTGTTAATTGATAGAAATCAATTACTTACAATGGTAAGCTTCTTAATGCTTCTGATGTTAAATTGAGCCTTAATCTATCCTGATTTAGCGTATCAATGGATGGAATAAATATACAGGCTTCATGCGGATTGGCAGTATAATATTTTGATTCAACTACAGCCTTCAATAATTTATAAAATTCTTTCGTTATAAATTCAGTTGCTGGTGTACCATTCTCATCGACGTATTTCTTTAACGGATAAACATAAACCGATATTCGATCATGGCCAGTGTGGCCACATTTATAAATATTGAAACAATCCCAATGTGTACAGTGTTGATTGCGGGGGACTATCGCCCCATTGTCGCGATTTTTCAGTTGTACCGTCGGCAAATTCCTCAAATTACCCAAATCGATCCGTTCGAATTTCTTTTGAATATCGTTTGTAAAATTCACAAATTGTATTGTCAATATTGTTATCGTCGATAGAATCAATATTAGAAATAATGTTACAAAGAAATTCTTATAGAGAATCGTTATATTGTTGGTATAATTGTACACTTTCCTTATTGTTAGCTTGGTTGTTGGAACCGGCATTTCTTTTCCAACAGAAAAATTCTTATCTGGATGCTTATCACTTCTTAAGTTTGACACGCATCCTGATTAAATACATGGCACAAGTTGTACTGAAATAAAATATTGATTAATATTGTATTAAAATTAAAAACAAAATTAAAAATACTTAATCACAGAAATTATTGTATCGTTTCAAACGAAACTCTCGTTACTAAGCCATGTTTCACTCTCATTTGACATTTCAAGAATAAACACAATTTCTGAGGTTAGGGTAAAAAAATCGATTACTACCACACTTGACTATAGATAGCGCTAACTCCCAAATTTGGTGTAATTAGTAGGCAACCAAAATTACTCCTCCAACGAGATTATTTATAAATTAACACTTAGCCGATCAATGCGAGAGATCTTCCTAATTTAATTTCGTTCCTAATATTAGTAGTGTATATTTTGTTTAATTGGCGACATTTAGTGACAGATACAATTATATTGGTAATAGTGCGCAGTTGTGCCAACGTAACTGTCAGTTCCCCTAATTTTGTCGCATCTGTCAATTCGTCCAATTACCGGAATAAAAACAAAGTATTTAATTGATAATCGAGATTAATTAATAAAATAATAATAATGAGTACTGCAGCCGATGAACGATCAGTCTATGCTAAACTGGAAGCAGTTAAAGAAATACGGTAAAATATTTTATAATTGTCATTTAATCGAATAACCAAAATCGATATCTTCCAGTGCCAAAACAATTCAATTAGAGAAAATTAAGAATCGTTTAATCTTAGAAGTCGAATCACAGGATCAAGAAGAGAAATGTTTATCGGAATACAAACAAGAAATGGAGTTATTGTTGCAAGAAAAAATGTCTCATGTGGAAGAATTACGTCAGATTCACGCCGATATCAATGCTGTATTAGATAGTTTAACGTTTTTTTAAAAAGTTAAATCGAATATTTGTAGATGGAGGGTATTATAAAACAATCGGAGGAGAGCCGCCAACGGTCGCTAAATTACGCAATGCGATTGCACGAAGAATACGTCCCATTGAAAGGTGAAATCGACCGATTAAGACGCGATTGTTTAGGTTTAGACCGTTTACCCGAATTACACGAAGAAGAAGGCTCGGCTATAACACCAGAGTATTGTTGTAGTAACGTAGAATTCGTAAAGTAATTATTGAAGTTTTAGACGTTTCTCGCAGTTGTACAATTCGAATAAGAATCAATCGCAGACTGTTTTTAGTAAAACAAGCGATTGGACACGACCAATACCACCAACTGAAACATCAACAAGTTCATTAGCACCACCATTACCACCAACATTTCTACCACCACCAAATCCATTACGTTTAGTTGCAAATAAACCGGAAACAGGACGACCAACTGGTTTAACGGCACCAACCCCACATTCAGGACCAACACCGACATTCAGGTCCGATATTAATCTAAGGTGCATTTCTGTATATTCACTTATTGTTTTATTAATTTGTTAATTGTAGACAACAACCGCCACCGATGAAATCGTGTTTGAGTTGTCATCAACAAATCCATAGGAATGCGCCGATTTGTCCGTTGTGCAAGGCCAAATCGAGATCGAGGAATCCGAAGAAACCGAAAAAGAAGGACCACTAATCGATGGGGCAATATCCGCCCTGAAGGCTAAGTATTTTTTTTAGTTTATTAACATAAAATGTATTTTTTATTTGGTTTTGTATCGGTGTACTTTTCGAATGTGTTCGTTTGATTTGGATTTTCATTTTTTTAAATGTTGTCTTAACAAAGACCGACGAATATGGTTTTATTCAACTCCTTGATCCTCTAATCGGGGAGAATTTACCCCATTCCAAGTCTTACTCGATATAAATTAATAAGGGTGAAAATAGGAAAGTATTGTCTAATTATTCCTTATAATTGCTATTCGGTTTTATTTATCTAAATTAGCTTTACTATATTTTAATTGTTGATACGCATAAATTTAAATAATGACAATTATAATTGCATTTTCTACCCACGATTATTTTGAATTTGTCCGTTATCTCAACCACTACAAAACTAGATAAAGAATGGCGCTTGTATTGAAAACTATCCTAACTGGGTGTAAGAAACTTGGGGATTTGCAAGGTAAATCGTTTTATTTTAATTAAATTAAACTAATTACTTGAATTAGATCCAAGAGTTAGCGACCATGTATTACTTACTTCGACTTTTCTAATTTCGTTAATCGGATGTTATTCGTATTTCGTCACAAATTGGGGACCTAAATTTATGAAAAATCGTAAACCTTACAATCTTCAAAATCTATTAAGAGCCTACAATTTCCTTCAAATCGTTCTAAATACAGTATTATTCTTATTAGTAAGTCGTATAGAATTTAATTGATCGATTTTAAGTGGACATTTTATAATTATAGTGTATTGAAATAGGGGCACGAAAACGTTTGTTTTGTCTTAAAGCGAATTTCTCTCAAGATCCCGATGATGTTTTGCTATTAACTTTAGGTTTGTTCTATTATTATATCAAATTAATCGATCTTTTAGATACGGTAAGTGCGAAATTTTTGTAATTGTACAATTTTATATTGACGATTTTTCTAGATATTTTTCATTTTGCGAAAACGTTTCCGTCAGGCTTCCTTTCTTCATGTCTACCACCACATTGGTGTGGTTTTAATGGCTTGGATAGGTAGTAAATGGCAAGCCGGCGGTCACGGTTACTTCCTAGGTCCAATCAATTCATTCGTTCATATTGTTATGTATTCGTATTATCTTTTTACATCGATTGATAGTTGTAGAGAATGGGCGTTGGGTTGGAAGAAATTCGTAACACAAATCCAACTCGTACAGCATTTCTTATTATTCGGATTGTTCCTATATCCATTATTAGATTCTTCATGTCAATATGAGAAATTTTTCTGTTATATGATGGTGCCACAATGCACACTTATGATATTGTTGTTTGGTGAATTTTACATTAAATCGTACATACTTAAGAAAAACAAAAATCAGTGAATGAGTAGCGATTTTTTAATTATGAATACATAAATTTTGTTTCGATAATTTGAGGTCCTTGGAAATTGTTTTTTTTGATGGAAATTAGTCGAATAAAAATAGATTTTTTGCTAAATTTGGGTCTTTGTGTCTCGCCTATCAAAATCCAATCGTTTTTTTAATCGAATCGAATACACCTGCGTTAGTGACAAATAAATTTGAATATTATTGCTAAGGTCAATTGAACAGTTCGATAATTCGATACGCATTATAACTTGCAGTTTAATTGGATCTGTTACGAAAATGGTTCTATTATTGAAGACGATAATTCGTGGGTGTATGAAAATTACGGAGATTCAAGGTGGGTAGTCATTTAAATTTATTACAATAATTAGTTAATTTTTGTATAGATCCAAGAACTAGAGACTATTTCCCAGTTAGTCCGTTTTTTATATTTCCAATAATTGGTTTTTATTTATATTTCGTTCTCAATTGGGGTCCTAAATTTATGAAAAATCGCCAGCCTTATAATGTTGAAAGCTTGATTAAAATTTACAATTCTATTCAAGTGATTTTTAATTCACTTATCGTCTTAATGGTAAGTTGAATTAATTAATAAATGTTTAATTAATTGACATCTATAATTAAAGTGTGTTAAAATATTGTCACGAAAGAGCATATTTTGCCTTCCAACAAATTTTTCGCAAGATCCCGATGACATGTTTCTATTGAAAATATCATTATTGTATTATTGTAATAAATTATTCGATTTTTTCGATACGGCAAGTACAAATATTTAAATATATTCAAATTATTGGTAAATGTTTGTAGATATTTTTCGTTTTGCGGAAAAAATTCAATCAAGCGTCGTTTCTTCATGTCTACCATCATGTGGCTGTGATTTTCATGGCATGGGTGGGGTGTAAATGGCAAAGCGATGGTCATGGTTTCTTCCTAGTTCCAATCAATTCATTCGTTCATGTCGTTATGTATTTATATTATCTTTTAACATCGATTGATAGTTGTAAAGAATGGGCATTTGGTTGGAAAAAATTCGTAACGCAAATCCAACTCTTACAGCATTTCTTATTATTCGCATTATTCATGTATCCATTATTGGACTCGTCATGTAATTATGAGAAATTTTTCTGTTATTTGATGGTGCCACAATGCACACTTATGATATTGCTGTTTGGGGAATTTTACATTAAAACCCACATAATTAAGAAGAAACAATAGATTTATAAGCGAATAATTAGCAAATAATGAAATGAAATAATGAATTCGTTGGAATAGTAATCGGTGTAATAAAATACATTTTCGTCATAATTGGTTTTTTCTTTAGTCTTTCCAACTTTTAATGAAAATGATCCACCCAAAATAATGTCTGAGCTTGAAAAATAACTTCATATAATTACAATTCCGTTGATTTTTTTTTTTAAGTAATGTTGCGATTTTTGAAAACGAGCTAAACACATCAAATGGCACATTGATCCAAAGATGCTTTCCACGGGTTGATTCTGTTCGCTAGGCACATGAGAGAACTCTTGCCTTGCCAAAGGGGTAGTAGATGTGTAAAAAATAAGTTAGATAGAGATAGATACAAAGTAGGTGGCTGCGACCACCCTTTGTCCAAACGAACCACTTTCTTTCAAAGAAAAAAAAACAGGGGCTTCAAATTTTACAAATTTTGGTTTAAACCAAAGATTGATTTGGCTAAAGATCGAACAGAAATACAAATAACCGTATTTTAAAGCTTCGTTTTTATCGAAATCAAAGTGCCACATGATTGCGCAAAGATAGCAAGTCAGGTCAAATTTTGCCCTCTAAAAGACAAGGAACTAAGGGTGGGTTATCAAATTTTCAATTTTAGCCAACCTAGTTTAAATCTAATTCTATCTAAGTTATTTTTTGCTACATCTACTATCTCTTCGAAAGGGTGGAAATATTTTTATGTGCCTAGTAATGCTGTATATTTTTTTCCATTTTCTAGAGAAATACGCAAAAATCAACATTGGGAGAATCCCCGAGTTGTTTGGTTTGTTTTACAAAATCGAACGTTTTTTGAGCAATATTCAACCCCCTATGAACCCTTAAAATATTACTCGAATTACTGAATGATGCGATTGTAGCATTGGCGATCAAGACAATTCAAATTTTGACCTGCATCAGTTCTAATTCCATACCAATTTACAAATTTAACAATGAATAATTGTCTTGCATATTCTATTAATTTAAATAATGACAAAATTACAAAATAGCGATAATTTAAAACCGATTATATTCATCTCTTCGTTCGCATATATATAAAATCTAACACTTACCAAATATTGAGTTTTGAAATCGATCGTAATGTTGAATAGTGTTGCAAAATTCATCGGTAAGTCCAACAAACACTACCAAATATTCCAATTAATTAACCACATTATAGATAGTAGAAATTATGAATATTTCTTAGTTAAATCAAATACACCGATATTAATAATGTTGTTGATGTATCTGGGATTTATATTCAAATTGGGGCCGGATTTGATGAAAAAACGACCACCTTTCCAACTAAAAACAACCCTAATTTGCTACAATATCATCCAAATAATCCTCAACACTACCGTATTTGTTAAGGTAATAATTCTCTTAAATTATCAACAAATTTAAGTTTCAAGAATATTTTAGGCGTTGAAAGGTTTGAATAAAATCGACGAATTTTGTGGACCGATCAGTTTAAATAACGACATTTTCAAAACGATCTACTATTATCACTTGTTAAAAATTTTCGATTTACTCGATACAGTATTTATGGAATTAATTTACTTCGTAAAAATATAACAATTAACATTTTAGGTATTTTTCGTATTGCGGAAAAAACAGAATCAAGTGTCATTTCTTCACGTTTATCACCATGCTTCAGTTCTGGTATGTTCCTGGATTGCTTCCAAATATTTCCCAGGTGCTCTAACAATATTCACGCCTATATTGAATACATTTGCGCATATAGTTATGTATTTTTATTATTTATTAATGATAACGAATCCGAAACGTAGGAATCTCTGGTGGAAGAAATATATAACACAACTACAATTGGTAAATATATTTTATTATAAAAATTATTTCTAGGGTTTACTTTTTTACAGATCCAACAATTACTGTTATTATCAATTTACATATTACCATTTGTAAATCAAAATTGTTTGTATCCGAAAATGGCTTGTTATATTGTTTTGCCAAATTTAATAACAATTACTTTACTATTTGGGCATTTCTATCTGAAAAATTATATTTAAGTATATACAATAAGCTCAAAGTATTCTTTATAATCCATAAAATGCATAATTAATGTTTTATTTTTTTATGATAAGTTTTAATATAGAATTCAATAAATAGGCACATCATCAATAGAGTCTGAGGTACCATAAACCATGAGATAATCTTCGGGTAAGTACAGTTTGGATTCAACAGAGGTATCAAGAAGCTACAGAAGAAATAAGTGTGCTGTAACTGTAAAAAGCAAAATTAAAGACAAGAATTCTCGTTGTAAAAATTGCACTTACTATCTGCAATTGCGTGATGTATTTCTTCCAATGTTCCGTATATTGAGAATTCCATGAACTTAGGAAATAATAAAAGTACATGATCATGTGTATTAATGCATTACCAATGCCTAAGAAACTGGCTTGTCCACCAGGAAACCATCGGCAACCTATCCATGTTATGCCGACCATACCCATATGATGGTAAGTATGTAAAAATGTAATTTGTTTGTCTTTTTTCCTTAAAACGAAGAATATCTAAAGCGAATTTTAACAATTATTGTATACAAAGAGAGGAGTGTTTACCGTATCGATGAGATCTAGAATTTTCGTTAAGAAATAATAATAAAATAATCGGCATATAAATCGATTTGATTCAGTATCATTATAATCGATCGGTGTACAAAATAGATTGAATTTCTCGGTAATTACAACATTAACACCCTGTAATAGAACATAATGAACAATTCGTATATGGAAATAAATTAATAATAATTAAGTACATGGAAAAATATATAGCTGTTGATTAATATTTGCACCCAATTGTAGAGCATTATCAGTGATTTTAGATCGTACGGTTTACGATCTTTCATGAATTTCGGGCCGATTTCATAGATGAAAAACGCATAACTAACTATAACAATGATGGGTCTTGCTGGTGATTGCATAAAGAAAAATTCATCCATTCGTTTATCTGTTAGAGACAAGAAAATTTAGTATTTTATTGAATAGTTTAAAGAAATTTACCTCGAAGTTTTACTAATTCCATCCACCCAACAATGCCCGTTCTCAACAAAAGTGCCATGTTGTTAGTTTAAAGTCAAATTAACGACTAGAATTTTTTTATATTTAAAAATTCGATTTGTACGATTGTTCTTCAATTCGTGCAAGTCATTTTTTGATAATTTAAAATACAATTGAAAGAACAATCGGACGGAAATAGTTGTTTTTATGTAAACTTGTCTGGATTCTTTCTAATTTGCTCAGCGGTCAAGGAAAATATTTTATTTGTAAGTCAATATGCCAAAAGTGAATTTTGTTAATTTCGCGAGTAATTGATGTTTGTTTCTTTAAGGATTTTTCAATGGATACTTCAAAATTTCCACCTTTTAGTGAATTTACAATAAATTGCAAGTTGAATTTCGTCTATTTTTATAATTTATTCGCTACATTTGCAATGTGAACACTTCTTTCGGTCAGCTTTAGGACAAATTATTTCTGTAGAGAATTACGCAATGTTTTAAATTACTGAAATTTTTATTAACAATGCATTACAGAATTTCTAAAACTATTTCTTTTACTAATGAAAATCTACGAATTGTTAATTAATAACAACATTAATAATTAATTGAGGAATATTTAATCATTAAGACTCTTCCTCTTAGGATGTCTCAAGTAAAGTGTTTTTCATTGAATCTATGAATTTTGAAATTATGTGATAATTTGAACAATTTTATTAGATTTACAATAATTTTTTGCAAACTTACAAAAACCAATTGCATTGGAATTGCTCTAAAAAATTGGAAACTAATCAGCTTTAGAAGTAATTATTTTCGTAGAGAATTGCGCAAATGTTTTGAATTATTACAACTTTTGTTCACAATGCATCTTCGAATTTCCTATTCTAAAACTATTTCTTTCACTAATAAAAATTAAGGGCCATTAAAAATTCAGGTGTGCAATTGATAATCTATGAATTGATAATTGATAACATTAATATTTAGTTATTGAGACTCTTCCTTTTAGGATGTCCCAAGTAAAGTGTCTTGCATGCCAACGAAAGCTGAAACCACCGCATAAATCCCTCTTATGACCTAAATAAAGACCAATTAATTGAAAGAATTAAAAGATAAAAAAAGTATTTACCGTTAATCCTAATGAATAATTCATTGAACAAGTCTCAGAGAATTTAATTGAAACAATTCTCTGTGCACAAGTGAATATTGTTAGATAAAGTTTACGATTCTCACAATCCATATCATACCAATCGATTTGTTGTAAACTTTCAGCAACCTGAGACGTCTGAAATTAATTTTATGAGTAAATTAATGTTATTTATTTTAATAAATTTAGAGATACTATTGTCTCAATAGATTGTCCAGCAAGTAAAAAATTTGCAGCTGATACACCAACTAATACAGATCCAGTCAAGAGTAAGAACAATTCGTAACGACTATAACCTCCCTTAAATATTTATTTATTAATTTTTGTTGTTAATATTTTGAAAATACTTACTGCGACTAAATGAAGAGATAAACTTGCACTGGCTATTAATCCAAATAATGAAAAACATAAAATCAGATTAGAAATTTCCTTAATTTTCTTATGGCCACATCTAAAATTAGTCAATTTCAATTTAAAACTTTTAAAATTTAAGAAGAATACGTTAAAAGCTCTTGATGTCTTCTAATTGAAAATATCAGACGTTGTTTAATTTCACGTTGATAGTCCAAATTATCTATGGGATGCTTCAATTTTGAGAAATTCTTCTTTGAACAT